>JAYMTN010001209.1:0-13411 GCA_036897425.1 Erodium trifolium
AACCCGACCATTACCCCACACTTTGGGTCGGTTCTTACAGCTACAGTTAAGAGCCACTCTTTTGGTGTTTGTTGGAATTCTGGTTCTTTTTGTCTTAGGAGTACTTTTGAGGATTGGTCCAGGAACCCGAGGTGGTGTTTGAGCTCGGGGAGGAAGCAGGCAAGGAGGGGTGGTTTTGGCTGTTTATGGTTGTATTTTTGCTTGTTTTGTGGTTTTTGGAAGTTGTTGTTCGGTAACGGACTCGCTGGCCGATAGTGCTAGTTGGTAGAATAAAAAATATCAGATCAGTTTCTTTCTCCTCTATCAGCCAGCACTATCAACCAACAAGTCCAGTCACAAGGCTGAAAGGGTTTTTTTCCCCAATTTTTCCTTCACTTTTCGTATCCGCCGGCTGAAAGAGCCGTCGGTAAGTTTACCGACACACCCATCCGTCAACGCATTTTCGTCACCGATCCGCCAGCAATCCGTCAGCTATCCGCCGTTTTGTCTCTGCCAACACCAATCCATCAACGAACCGCCTACGACTGAAAATACTCTAACATGGTTTATTTCCATTAAAGACCTACAAGACCCGGTTTTTTAAGAAAAGATTTTGGAGGAAAAAATAATTATTTTAAATAACGGGTCTACATGATCGTGAATGCTCTAATAATATCGTAACAGTATCTTTCGTTCAATTAAAATGGAGTGGGGCTCGTATGTATGTCACCCTCTATATCCAAGGGAGTTCCGATCCTCTAATTTTTTTTATCCATCGTGTGATGATTCTTTAGATTTGTCCCATCCCAATCCCTGTGCAAATCCCACTTTTGATCCATATCTTCGTCTCTACCTTTATTTTCATTTCTGTACACATAATAATATATAAGAAGAAATGAAAAGAAAAGGGTTAATATTTAAGCAACCCTTTGGTGGGTAGATGCCTTTAAGATTGAAGGGTCAAGGTCACAGCCCTGACTGAGATCATTGATTTGTTGGGGACCATTTACTTGTGCAATTATATAATTAGGTTGTAGGTTACTTTAATTTATTGGGTTTCATCAATTAGCTTAGGATAAATGTCTACCATACATATGTAGCAAATTTATGAGTAATCGTTAATGTTGACAGTGTGATTAATATACGTTAAATTGATTATAACTGTAATTATACATCCTATTATAAGAGCATCATCTGTGCTCAATCAACGCAAACATGCACTACTGTTGCCATGCATACGAAGAATGTGAGAATAAAAGGAACAGAGAGCAAATAAGATCGAAGAGGATCCAAAGACAATACATAAAGCACTTGATCTTGTTCAAGAAGATGACAAAGAAAAAGCTAAAGATAATTGATCAACGGTTTAAATATAAAAGAAGAAAGAAAAATCTTGTATGCTGTGCTCTGATGTATGTTGTGTCTAATTTTCAAGCCTTTATTTGGCAGTTACAGAGGAAAGAAATATATTCCGAAATCGGAATCAAGGGTTGTAGGACCTCATGACTTTTGTATACAAATTATTACAGTTATGTGACTTATGTCTAATCGAATAGCTACAACTATTAGGTATTTTCTATTTCTATTTTCTTGAGAATAATAATTGTATATTATAAGTAACGAGTATTTACAAGCATGTAAGCAATAAAACACTGAAATTGAAATGACATAATTGAAACGAGTTCCCGCGATGGAGGATACTCAAATAGGAAAGTAAAGAGCTCAAGGCACCGATCGCCGCCATGAAATATCTGGAAGGGGATACTGCGGTAGCGTCTGACGACACCGATACAATGAATACAGACTGGAAGCTACGATAGAGCAGACCCATTGCTGGAGAAAAACTATGGTGGACTGAGTAATCCCCCGGGTTGTCAGCGTGCGTCGTCCTCCCTGGACTGATAATGGTAGAGATCTAAAACGCGGGATTGCTGACTTCCGAGTAGGTAGGGGAATACCTTGCCAGTTCTTGGTGGGACCTCTACCACCCTACATTCAGAGGGGCCGTAAAACCGGCCAACCCCCCTCTGGACCACCTCAGTTTCATTCGGCGAGGGTGCTTAAAGCCCCGCCGTCGTTGTATGTGATGCTCCCACCGAGTGAGTGGAGTCTTCTGATTTCTCCAAGCCTTCCTCCCTCTCCGGGCGCTTTCTCCCAACAAATACAGTGGCCGGTGGTCTTGGATGGAACTTCTGATAGCTCTAGCGCCCTCCTGTAGGTATCTATCCTACCACAGGTCTCCTGTCTAGTCCTGCACGGTCGGGACCCAAATCGGTGTTCTTGTTATGTCTCCTTTCTTGGCGTGGTGCCTTCGGAGCCAAAAGACGGGCGCTTTCTCCCAACAAATACAGATGTAGTGGCTGGTGGTCTTGGATGGGAACTTTGTGATAACTCTGGCGCCCTCCAATAGGTATCTCTCCTAGACTTCTACCACATGTCTCATATCTGGTCCTGTACGGTCGAGACCCGAATCGATGTTCCTGTTCTGTCTCCTTTCTGGGTGTGGTGCCTCCGGAGCAAAAAGACGGGTTGTTTGTGCTTATTTATCACTAAATAATGCTATTTATAATATAGAGATAGAGATTAAATTACGTGTTTTTAATAATCAAACAATAAAATATTTTAAAAATAATTGAAACACTAATAGGAATTTATTTACAAAAACGAGGAGTTTTCGCAATTATGAAGAAACTAGGGGACTTCGAATATATTTTGAATATTCCGAAATCCCAATACGTAATAAATAAATATATAAAACTAAAGCTTGTCCGGTCAAAACCCTAGAAACCAAAACGAATCCAATTTCGTACCTTGTTTTACCCCAAATCTATCTCTCTGCTCTCCTCGTCATCTTCCGATTCACTGAACCTTGACCTGATCACTCAAGGTATATCACTTTTTAGCTGTTGTTTATCTTCTTTTTTATTATCGTCCTTCAATTCTTTCTCTGCAATTCGTTCCCCGCTTGTTGTTGTGCTGGGATCTGGGTGTATGCATCAGATCTGTTCATGCACAGTTAAATATAATTTATAGCTTTTTTTGTACGAGTGTTGATGATTTCAATGCTTAAGGCTCAACATTCATTGTGTTCTATTCGCGATTTAGGAAAATATTTCCTGCGAAATTTCAATGAATTTATCTCTCTGATGGTAATTGGTTTGATGGGTTTGTTGCAGAAATATCAATTTCGTTTGTAGAAGTAGAAGATGAAACCATGTATATACTTTTTTATTTTTAAGCTGTTCAATTAACATTACCTGAGTGGCTTGTAGAGCTTGTTTGTGTACAGTTAAAGTTTTTATGTATTCGAACTCTTACGTTTTCCTCTGTAATTGTATTCATTGACCCTAGAGTCTTTTTCTTAATTTTTAAATTTGTTAATTCAAGAGGATAAATTATCACATTTGTGAAATGATATTTAAAGCACTTTGGATGCTAATAATTTTGGGAACTTGGGTGCTAATATTGTTTGTTGTATCTTTATGCTGTGTTTCTGAAGCAGAGTTGAGTGTTTATCCATGGCTGGCCAGAGAAATAGCTATGGAAAACGGCCACATTCACATTCTGACTATGACAATGGAGGGAGTAAAAGGAGGAATCCTGGTGACGATAGGGACTTTACTATTGACTCTGAAGATACAGTCTACCGATACTTGTGCCCCGGACGTAAGATTGGAAGCATTATAGGAAGAGGAGGGGAGATTGTGAAGCAGTTAAGGGCTGATACCAAAGCAAAGATTAGGATTGGTGAGACTGTATCAGGCTGTGATGAGCGGGTTGTTACCATCTACAGCCCTAGTGATGAGACCAATGCTTTTGGAGATACTGGTGATTATGTTTCTCCAGCTCAGGATGCTCTGTTTAGGGTGCATGACAGAATTGTGGCTGAAGATTTGCAGGGAGATGAGGACAATGAAGGCCGTGAGGTTACTGCTCGTCTTCTTGTACCATCTGATCAGATTGGATGTGTTATTGGGAAAGGTGGGCAGATAGTACAAAACATACGCAGTGAAACTGGTGCCCAGATTCGTATTCTGAAGGATAGACATTTGCCTCGTTGTGCATTGAGCTCTGATGAACTTGTACAGGTAACTTTGTTTAATCTCTCAGTTCTCTTATGTGTTTCCTTATCTTCGGCATGGACATTATAATTTCTTCTTAATTTAGGATATCCAAAGTCATGGATTGGGTGTCAGGTTGTATTTGCATGATCATTGATAATTTTGGCTATAATGTGTTCTTGAATGGGAACTTTGATCTGAAACCAAAACACTGTATGTTACCTCATTGTTGATGCTGATAGTTTTTTTTTTCAAACGAAATAGTTTTATGCTGTAAATGTCTTATACACTTCTGCCAACTGCTTTTGACGCAAATTCTTAGGCTGATAGTTCCGTGCATTTATTGCATTTACTCTGTTCTTTCAGATTTCTGGGGAACCCCCAGTTGTGAAGAAGGCTTTGCACCAAATTGCCTCTCGTTTACGCGATAATCCTTCCAAGTCTCAGCATCTGCTTACCTCAAATCTGCCCAGCGTGTATCCTTCAGATGGTTCACTCTTGGGTCCTAATGGTGCTCCAATTGTAGGAATAGCACCTATGATGGCGCCTTCTGGTGGGTACCGAGGTGACTCTGGAGACTGGTCACGCCCTTTTTACCCAGTTCCTCGAGATGATGCATCTTCGAAGGAATTTTCTCTTTGTATAGTTTGCCCTACTGCAAATATTGGAGGTGTCATTGGCAAGAGTGGTACTATTATTAATCAGATTAGACAGGATTCTGGGGCAACCATTAAAGTTGATAGTTCAGCAACTGAAGCGGTTGATTGCTTAATAACGGTATCAGCAAAGGAGGTAAATATTTATATAGTTCTGCATGTTATTTTGGACATGTAGGTGGAATAATTTATAGTAGTACACTATACTAATTTTCCTACATTTTATTTCAGTTCTTCGAAGATGCATTCTCTCCAACTATTGAGGCTGCTGTGCGCTTGCAACCTCGTTGCAGTGAGAAAGTAGAAAGAGATTCTGGCATTATCTCATTTACAACCCGCCTGCTTGTACCGACCTCACGGATTGGTTGCCTTATTGGTAAGGGAGGAGCTATCATAAGTGAGCTAAGGAGACTCACCAAGGCTAATATTCGTATACTTTCAAAGGAAAACCTTCCTAAAGTTGCATCTGATGGTGATGAGATGGTGCAGGTAACAAACTTTTGGGTTTTTGTTTACATATTATTTAATTGATTTAGTGGTTCTAAGGTCATAAGAGATGTCAAAACTATGACAATGGGAGACTGCTAATATCTTACAATGTTAGATTTCTGGAGACCTTGATGTCGCCAAGGATGCTCTTGTACAAGTAGCCAGACGGTTAAGAGGAAATGTCTTTGACAGAGAGGGACCAATCTCTACATATCTGCCAGTGCTTCCATATTTTCCCGGTTCAGCAGATAGTGGGGATGGGTTGGATTATGAAAGTAGGGACAGCAAAAGGCATGGGCGCGGACATTCATATTCTAGTGCTTATGATGGTTATGGAGGTTATGGTAGTTCACAGGTATAAATTATTTATCACCTCTTTGTTCCAAATTATGTGTCCACTTTCCTTTTGAGGGAGTAAACTAGTAAAAGTATGTATTGATTAACAATAATCCTTGTATTGGTTAGTTATTAACATATGAGTATCTTGGCAAGATGCTCTAGCTATCCTAATCCTTTATCTGTGCCAATAATCGAATAACAGATCTGTTTTGGAATTCTTGGAGTACTTTAATCAGAATATAATACAATTTTTTACTTTTAGTGTACACAAGTTTCTTGAGACATTGTAATAACACTTGTGGACATTTTGCTGTTGGTAGTATTGAATAAAACTATTTCTTTGATGTGTTTACTTAACCAATAAGTTATGTATGCCTTTCCTTGCAGTTGTCTATATACATCCAGACGTTCCCCCTAGTTTTCCTTATTTTGTGTCTTTGTTGGCTTTATAGATCAGTAGCAGCGGTGGTGCTTATGGAGCTTATGGTGGTTATTCGTCCGGGCGAACTGGTAGTTCTGGGTGAGGCTTGTATAAATATCCATTGCTCTTATCATGAATCTAGCCATAGTCTATTTTACTTTGCTGCAAGATATCTAAATGTGCTAGAATATTTGGGTGATACCTTAAGCAGAGTTAGATTGGACCTGAACCTCACATTTCAGTGTTAATGAATTTTCGCGTTCAATATCACATGCCCTTTTAGTAATATTACTCACTTCATCCTGAAAATTAGTGTCCTACTTGGTCCTTTTGTTGCCAAAAAGTTAATTCTTTCGTCTGTTCTGCTCCTTACCAGGTTATCTGGACAAAGCTCTGCTCCTAGGCGGAGAAGTTATGGTTACTAGGCCTTGACATTGGGGCAGGGGTAGGTACAGATATCCTTTCCCTTTCATTCATCCTTATATTTAATTGTATTTCATGCGTTAACTCTGCTGAGCATTCCTCCGATTTAGACGTATATGGCAGTCTGATCTTGTAAGTTATAACCTATCCAATCTCCCTGTAAATGGAATTCTGATGCACTTATTTTCCCTTTCATTGCCTTTCCCTTCCCATTATAACAGCTGAGATCCACGAAGCCTGAAGCCACTGCCTCTTTTGATGAAGCCTTCTGCCTAAAGTAGAAGACCAGATGAACTGAACAACCAGCATTTCACATACTTATGCCCTACCTTGATGCTTTAGAAGGACCAAATTAATCTGCAATCTTAAGTCACTCCTGAAATATGCCATGCCCGTGACACCAAATCTACCAAGCTCCATCTGTCATGTTTCCAAGAGAGCCTCTATAGCTGGCTTACCTTTGTTTCTGCTTTGTTTGTTTCCTTCCTCAGAACTACAACACCTTTTTCTTCCCTCTGCTTGCAGTTGTATTAGAGCATTCACTGTTGGTTATTTGTTCGACACTCATTTGATGTTTTATGGTTATTTTATTACTAGATCCTCGTAACCACCTATCACATTGGTTGTCGCTGGAATCCCCTAATCTTTTAAATTGTGGTAAAATTTATTTGTGGCTTCCTTTTGTTAGTTCCTGGCTTTAAATTTGTCTAGTTGACTAGGAAGAAATTAGTACTAGGTTGAGGAATAATCTAACCATGTAGGTGTTGTGATATAAACTGCAGTATAGTAACTTATTTTGGTTGAGCCTTGTTTTGTTTTCTCCTTTCGTAGTTTCCGTCGTGAGGTTTCTATCAAGAATTTATGTTCGGTAATTGGTGTGATTGGTATTTGTCGATGATAAGTCTTGAATGCTGTGATTGGTTCCTTCGTAATGGTCTCATGTACCAAGGGTTTTGAGTCATTGGCCCTTAAAGCTGAAGCTAGTGGTGATAAGGAAGACTTTTAGAGGTGGAAATGTGTAGTTATGAATAAGCTTTTGATGGTAAGTAGGGTGTACTTGAAGCTGTATTGTGATTGAAAATAAAATATTGTTTTGAGTTCTTTGATGATGTTTCAACTGTTATTGTATAGTCCCAGCCATATCAATCAATTCCTGCTTGACTATGGTTTTTGTTCTTTCTATTTGTAAGAATGTATAGTTCATTATAACAAATAAGCTGCGACTAAAATAGTCTTAACAAAGACTATTTTATTTTGATGATAATATATTCCCTTGCCTGCCATATTTGGTTCCGTCACTTTGATCAAACAAATTTCCATAATGGAACATAATTATTTTTATGATTATATAGTACTTTATCAACTCATAATCGAGTTCGGTTTCTCACTATTTTGCTGCTAAGTCATAATCATCTCTTCAGCTATCAATAGTTATTAAGATCAACAAAATAAACAGTCAATTAACATTGTTGATTATTGAACCAACTACAAACCAATGGTAAATGAAAGGTTATGGTTAATCAGGACCGGTTGTATTGAATTATGGGTTTATCTCATGTAATTACATTTCAGGTTGAAAACATTACACTAGATCCCTGAGGTCACCAAAGTAATTCTAAATTCGGGCACTAATGAAAATAGACCTCTATTTCAGTGAACCAATGCCCCGATAGTTACGGATTCCATAAGTCTGTTTCCAATTTTTTACAATAACGACTAAAAATTGTTACTGATTGATGTAATATAGAACTAACATTTATTCGACAATAACATATACATCTAACTCAGAAAATTAAAAGATGTGGTATGTAATAACAAACCTTCATTTAGTGGCTAATAAAAAAAAACATTTATTCAGCAATAACATATGCATCTAACTTGGAAAATTAAAACAACTAAATTCATGTGAAAAACTGAAGAAATCAAATCAATTCCAAAGGTGACATCTGAACTTCTTGAGATATGATTATGAATTAATAAATCAAGTAAGGAGATTTTACGGCGGGTCAAAGTAAGAGATATCCATGCTTAGCACATTACCAATATACAAAACAAAAGCTAAACATTATTGGTCACACCTCTCCTCCTTTGTGCGGTTTAATAATCGTCAAAGAATATAAAAACTAATTAACAAATAACTTAAAAATATACCTTAAATTATATATTATCCTTTAGTGGATATATTATATTATATATACTATCTCTTCATTGACTTTGAAGGCTTCAAAATCTGTGTAAACCAGAGATATGAACACATATATTTGTTTTTCAATTAATGATTGGTCATTAGTGTGTGTAATTGGGTAGCCTAACTCTAATCATACATTGTCAGACACACCACCAACACGAACCCGACACGTGTCTGTTTCCTGTCCCCGCCTCGTGTCTCCACAGAGGAAGCAGGCCCCACAGTCTCAAGTGTTGGAGTTGGGCGTGCCTCTTTAACCGATCCAGCCAATCAGAGCTCGCCAAGTACGTGAGTTTGGTTGCTTCTCCGTCGGCAATGGCGGCACTGTCAGTTTCAGTTTCCTCTTGACCTCCGACGTGGCAGATATCGCTTTGACCGCGACACCGAATCTGGACCGTCCGATTTTGCAGAGGTTGCCGAGGAGATCGAAACTCCTATAGGCCTAAATGCAGCTAAAATCGGCCACGCGTCTAGCTACTGTGTGATTCGTTACCTTCCTGAAAAGGAAAGGAGGTTAATCATGGGATTTTGGGAGCTTTAATTGAACCTAAATGAGGAATCGAAGTTTAAGACGGAAATGACGTAAATGACATTGAAAACGCGTCATTAATAGAGTAGGGCAATGGGCGTAATTATCGCGCTTGCGGCAGCAAAATATCTGGAGGAGAAAAATGTAATTTCACCGAAAGCTTACCGGCCTAAACTTATTATAATCTCGTTTAGTTAAACTTGAAGTGTCAAGTCAAAAAGTTAAAATACTTAATGTCAATCTGTAGGGGTTAGTCTTCCTTTTACCTAAACACATAGCTGCCGTCAAGTAAATGATGTATTAATTACGAATGTTAAACCTTTTGTTAACCTGTGATCAACAATGATGTTCATAATGAGCTTTTAAATATTTACATTTGACTATATATATAACCTTTGAATTCAATTGTGTGAACTTGAGTTATATTACGTTGACGGTAGAAAGCTAGCTCCAGCTCCAGCTCCAGGACTCGGCTAGTTATCCTAGACACTCCTTTTTTTCTCTCCCACTAATCTTAATCTTGTATTTACAATATATACTTAGAGCATCAACGATACATAGCGATTTGATAAATGAATTCATCTAAATTGTTAGTCGAAACGTAAATCATCCGACATATTGATGTTTCAGTCCACCGATGAATTTAAGCTACCTAAAGATCGTCAAATTTTGCCAGATAATATTTCGGTGACGAAATTGTCCCGACTTAAACAATTTGAGCTACGTCTCCCGTTCAATAAGTGTCATGTATGCTAACAATCCCAACATCTAGACTCCAACGACTCAATCTTCTCCATCTATAAAACCGGATGGTTCATTCTCCCTTTCCTCACCCACTTCTCCGTTATCATTTTTACAGTTTCTCCTCTATTTCATGTATATTCACTATTAAGCAATGTTGCATGACCCTCGTTAAAGCCCTATTCAATCCAAAATCTTGAATTTATGGATGGAAGCATCAAAATATATATCAATTGATCAATTTATCCATATATTTTTGATGTGGGACTCACATTTTAACATTAGCCATTGTATGTATAAATTAAGAATTATGATTGATAGGTAAAGATTAGACCACTAGCGAAGAACAAGAAAATTATGTATAGGATCGTCTTATAACTATAATGCAAATGAAATTATTGGTCATTCTAGAATAAGTGAGCACATCAACAAAGTCAATTGATGCTCACACTATGATAATTAACATTTAGTATTTATATATATATAAATAAACATCCAGTATTGATAACTTCCATGAGTTAAAATATTGTTAATTCTTGACATAGCACAACTGTGTCAGTAGCTTATATTAAATGTGTATGATGTCCTGTTAACATGACAATAATGTGTGCAAAATTGTATAATTTGGACATCAAAACTGAACATCTAACCTAATACATATATTGGATATCCATGTCAATGTCTTATTGTGCGTAAGGCAACTATTTCTAGTATAACGGCTGGAGCGCTATGATCTCAGATAAATTTTTCTTTTAGTGTTACGAAGCTATTCAATCATATCCGGAAAATTATGTCCATGTCTGACACACCATAAGCACCTATGTCAGCAACATTAAGGTTTTAAAAATACTCATGTCAATACACAACGATCACACGTATACAAACCTTCGTAAGCACTCCAAGACAACAGGTGAACTCATTCACAATGTTTTATCTAAAGAATATGGAAACCACTCGTTTATAAATGAAAACCCCAAATCCTCAAATGACCGTTCTCTACTGGCTTCTTTCGGGAGGAGTGCAGCCGGTTGACGTCGGTGTACGTTGGTCGACGAATTCGTCAATCCGATCATGATTGATTCCGATCGTAAAATCAATCAACGTTCAGGGCTGGACTACGTTAGGCGGGCGACGGATGCCCTAATAACATCTAAAGCACAATATAATGGGGGGTAAGGTAAGGATGAAACATGAAGTGTAGTAGATGCATGAACGGCCAAAAAAGGCAAAGGAAGGATTAGAACATGGAAGTGTTTGGTTGAAAGAGGTTAGTGACAGTGCAGCAATCAGCTATATCATGCTCACAGTTGAGACCATCCTCCCTCTCCCTCTCCCTGATGATGACTTCCACAACAAATCTCAACCTACCCTTCTTATCTACTAATAACAACTCCATACCCTCTTCCTTAATCAACATTATACACCCACCATTTCCATTTCATAGTAACTAATCATCTCTCTAATTACTTTCATAGTTTTACAAACATTTTATGATACAAATGTCAAAATATATTAGAATTACTTGCACTGTACTCAACCCACTTGTACCCTAGGAGCCCAATAAGTGAAGTGATTGCATGTATAGAAAGTACTGTAATATTGACTATGGCTACTACTATGCCATGAGAGGCTCCCTTAAGGATAAGGATACTCCAATCCTTGACTTTCTTGTCTGATTCAATTAAATTCATCATTGTCCTCTCCCATTGCTTCACACATTTAGTTCGGGGTAATTTGTAAAAAGAATCCTTAAAATGATGACCTCACATTTAAGTATTGCAAACTAATCTATCTTTTAATGAATTTTCAATTTTATTCATAATGAAGGTTACCCGATCGGATGGGCAAACCCATCAGGTCAGGTATGTTCATTAAGGATAAAAATGTAATTTCAAAAATATAGAAATGAAGGTTAAATGTTGTAAGCGTGTTTCAAAACGTAGGCTATTTTGAAAAATTACCCATTTACTTGTAAATTAAGTAACATTCTTCATACAAGGTGTCTCATGCATGAATACATTACTTATTGTACAGTGTTTGTGGACGTTTAAATGTATATCATCTCTATTTCAGTCTGGTATTACAATCTTTGATTAGACTTTAACGTGGTATTAGAGTTTGACTAATTAATCTGTTCACTAACAGGTAAATTTCCTTTCATATAGTTACTCCCATGTAAATACCTCATTAAAGTTTGATATCAAACCTAAGAAAAAGAAATGTCTGTCTTGACCAACAAGACCGACACTAACGGACGAACAAAAGCGTTTTGAGTAGTCCATCAAACCTAAAACTTGGGTGTAACAAATAATTACCAAACCAAACCATGAAGACATGTTCACATTCAAATTCAATCCCTATTACAATGTACTCAAAACTGGTTTCACATGTACATTGCAAGTACACAGTGATTTGGATGTATATGGTCAAACTGAGAAGATAAAAATGGTTACACAAACCAAGTTGCCTTACAATCTACGCTTCTTCTCCTCCTCCAGAAACCAGTATTTAAGCTGCTCTGTTCCTGAGCCCACCTCCTTTTCTCTTATCAATCTTTCTCTTACAAAAAAAAAAACCTTTCCTTTCACCATCTTTATATCTCCAAGTTAGCTCACAATCCATCCACAAAAAGGAGAAAAATTAAAGCTTTCTAGCTTTCCATCTCTTTCCTTGAATTGGGTACTGATTTAGATTATCCAAGAGTATTGTATTGGGAATGTTCGGATTCGGAGATCTAAGGAGGATTTGAAATTGTAGACGATGGAGAATGTTTCAAGTGTTAGAAAGGAAGAGGAGAAGATGGAGTTGCCGCCGGGATTCCGATTCCACCCCACCGACGAGGAGCTCATAACTCACTACCTCTCCCAGAAGGTTCTCGACAGTTCCTTCTTCGCCAAGGCCATCGGCGAGGTCGATCTCAACAAGTGCGAGCCTTGGGATTTGCCTTGTAAGTGTTCATGCTCTGTTTCGTCTATGATGCTCTGTTTTGTCTCTGTTCTTAGGTTTGGTTTAAAAATCTGACCTTTATGTCGATTTGTGTTTTGTTTGGGAATCAAGGGAAGGCGAAGATGGGTGAGAAGGAATGGTACTTCTTCTGCGTGAGGGACCGGAAGTACCCGACCGGGCTGAGGACGAACCGGGCCACCGACGCCGGCTACTGGAAGGCCACCGGCAAGGACAAGGAGATCTACAGAGGCAAAGCTCTGGTGGGGATGAAGAAGACTCTGGTTTTCTACAAAGGGAGGGCTCCCAAAGGTGAAAAGACCAATTGGGTCATGCACGAGTACAGATTAGAAGGCAAATACTCCATCTACAACCTCCCCAAGACAGCCAAGGTCTCATCTTCTTCCTTCCTCCTCCTCCTCTGTTTCTCGTCCTCTGTTTCTGGACTCTGTCTGTAACTGTTCTTCTTCTTCTTCTTCAATCTCAATCCTCTGTTTTTTATTTCTTGTACAGAACGAATGGGTGATCTGCAGAGTCTTCCAGAAAACCTCCGGGGGGAAGAAGACCCATATCTCCGGACTCGTCCGATTGGGCTCGTACGGGAACTCGCCGTCGATGCTGCCTCCGTTGACGGACTCATCG
>JAYMTN010001210.1:0-13409 GCA_036897425.1 Erodium trifolium
CGAAGCTTCCCGTGGACCCTTATTGTTGTGCATTTGGGTCCACTGGATTCATGAAGGCTTGAAGATAAGTCCAATATGAAAATAATTAATATTGTTGTACTGTAAATTCACATAACATCATCGTACATGCACAGAATCTCCCATTTAATTATGCTCACACAATATAATGACATTGCCCGGTCCGATGACAAAGCCACCGGATCCGAACTCCGAGCGATGGCGTCGACGGTGATTGAGCACAAGTCCAATGCGAGGGTTGGGCTTCTCGGGAACCCTAGCGATGTCTACTACGGCCGTACCATCTCCTTCAGCCTCACCAATTTTTGGGCCTCCGTCCGATTGGAACGCTCCGACGAGCTCTTCATCAGGCCCCATCCCCACCACGACCTCGTCAGCTTCCGATCTCTTGATCATCTGGTGCGTCCCAATCCTCTATTTCAATTTCATCTGCATTTGAAATGACCCGATCTGCAATTCTGGATATGTTTGTGAATTGATTTGCTCTTTTTCTTTTAGCTGGTTTAAGTAGAATTGGGGTTCGATCTTGTCTTTTCCGTGACTTCTATGCCTTCATTGTTGGTTAAGCTTGTTTATCTTGCATCTGGGAATGAATTATTGGATCTGGACCTCAAGAACTGTTGACTTAGAAATGAGCTTAAGTTTGGAGAAATGCATGTGAGGAACTTGCATTCCATATGAGGTTGTTCTATCTGCTAGACAAGATTGCAATGGATAATGGGTTAGAGTTAGACTTGATTTAGGATTTGATTTTCGACTCAAAATAGAGAATGTGGAGATCCTTCGAGCCTGTTTGCTTATAGCATGTGAACAGTTGTGGTGTGAATGACAAATGTGGTTATAGTCAATGCAATTACAAGGAATGTTGAACGGAAATTTCACTTATGCTTTTGTTATTTAACTATTTTTTGTCATAATCGAGAAAAGTGTCCTACATCAGTCAGTACATGTTTAGAATGTCAACTGGTCTCTATGTGAATATGTATGTTTGGCTGTCAAAATGACTCGTCTTTGTTCGTCCCTTTTACAGGTGAATCGACTCAATACTGAAGGTTATTATGGAGGTGTGCGGTTGCTGATGGCAATCTGTAGGATTTTTTACAACTACTGCAAAGATAACAAGATTGATCTTCCTAAGGGGAATTTTACGATGTCTTACGACACTAATATCCCTCGTCAGGTAAATATTTAGAGCAGCAACACAATTGAAGTCATTCTTGATGATATTTGTATCTGTTGGTTGTGTAATGCCATCCTTGAACCTTTTGATATTGTGTAACCTTACTGGCCTTGACTGCTCCAAAAGTGAACATTTTGCTGGGGCAATGAAATATAAGTTTTTATTATTGAAAGTTTAGATTGAATGGCATGCAAGCAGCTAAGGAAATATAGTGATATGAAGGTGCAAGTGGAAATATCTAATTTTTATAGATTAGAAGCTAAACCAGTCTTGGATAATGAATCAAGTAATCATGAAGAAAGCCTTAATTGGTATTCTATGACTTAATATTTTTGTGTGACTTGTCCTTTTATTGTAACGTAAGGTTAACGTTATAATTTTCACATTTTAGACAGGACTTTCAGGTTCCAGTGCTATTGTATGTGCTGCCTTGAACTGCCTTCTTGATTTCTACAATGTCAGGCATTTAGTTAAAGTTGAGATTAGACCTCATCTTATCCTTGATGCTGAGAAGGAACTAGGGATTGTTGCTGGCCTCCAAGATAGGGTAGCTCAAGTTTTCGGTGGCCTCGTTTACATGGTACATGACCATATACTTGCATACACTTAAAATTGTTGTATTTATTTTTCGTTCCTCATCCTTTATTTATTTACTCTTCCTAGGATTTTAGCAAGGAACACATGGATAAATTGGGACATGGTATCTATAAACCCATGGATATAAGTCTTCTCCCACCTCTATATCTCATCTATGCTGAGAATCCGAGTGATTCTGGGAAGGTTAGCATCATGTCTTGATTTTCTTCGTTCCCTTGTATGAATGCACGTAGTCTCATTTTTCATCTCATATATTTACGCTACTTCTTTATACACTTCCTATGGATCGAGTAGGATTCTTCTTGTAGCAATGAACCAATTTTCCCGACAGGTTCACAGCTCAGTCAGGCAAAAGTGGCTTAATGGTGATAAATTTATAGTATCATCAATGCAACAAGTGGCAGACTTGGCTTTAGCAGGCGAAACAGCAATAGCTAAAAAGGACTGTTCTAAACTTGCAGAACTCATGAATAAGAACTTTGATCTTCGAAGGTAAAAGATATTTTCCTTTCTCTCGCTATGGAACCGTCCAAACTTAATTTAGTATTGGCTCTTATCTTCTCACAGTACAATTATATTTGGTTTAGGACCGTCATATCTGATTTAATTGTTCTTAGACAGACCATTTCATTTGAATTTGGCCTACTCGGGTTGGTCTGGACCTTGATTACCCATCAGGAGCTAAGCCAATATCCAATTAAAGCATACAAAGTTTTTTTTTTTGATCAGCAATGTTTTATTGAGAGTACAAGTTTTCTAAAAGAAAACGAGACTAAGGGAAGACCTCCTTACAACCTGAGGATGCCAAACCGGCACCTCTAACCTGAACTAAAAACCCTTACACAGAGTACACCATCCCTATAATGCACACAAAACCAATATAATATTGGAATGTTGTAATCATATTTAAAGAAATGCTTTTGCAGGATCAAGACAATGTAGATTTTCTATGGTAAGACGTTCTAATATCCAATCGTGCGATGTATTTGATACAGGAGCATGTTTGGGGATGAATGTCTTGGTGCTCTAAACATAGAGATGGTGGAGGTGGCCCGAAAGGTGGGGGCTGCATCAAAATTTACAGGTAGCGGGGGTGCTGTAGTTGCATACTGCCCCGGTGGTCCTCAACAAGAAAAGCTTTTAGAGGACGAGTGTCAGAGAGCTGGTTTTGCCATTCAACGAGTAAAAGTTGCTTCATCTAATTTGAATGAAGTTGATTTGAAAACCTTGTCTTCGAACTGAAAACAATAAGCGGGAAGAGCATTTTGAATTGTTTCATCCATCTTTAATGGATCGTGTAACTTGCTTTCTAGCATTATATTTGTACCATTAATGTTCGCTGAACTTCTAATTGTGAAGCCAGTGTTCTAAATACATGCTCAACTTCTTGAATCATCTTGTTGGAAATAATGTCTATTGAAAGATTTGTCGATTTTGCTCCTCCACTAATAGTGATTAAGGCCTTGTTTCTAGCTTTTACTTCTCGTTACTAGAGGCATATATATATATATATATGCTTCCACTGCAATGCGCTGCAATGCGCCCAACCACCACTAAAACAATATAGTTTATTTGACTTTGTGAACAATTGTTGTTTTAGATTTCAATTTATTATACTATAGTTTATCTATTTTATTATTTTTGGAAGAAAAAAAAATCGATCTGTATCCATACATTGAGAATGATTGATTCTAGGATTTCTCTTTGGGCAATTGTTTTTTTCGGTTTTTTCTCGGCTTTTCATTGGATGGTGAAAAAAAACTAGTGACTGTGGCTCACCCCTAACATAAAGTAACCAAAAAAAAAAAGCAATAGGACAATGAGTGGTTTTCGATTTGAAATTTCCTCAAATAGAACGGATGGTTCAGTCATTAAAATCTAGACCAGACCAGCGCCGGACTTACACAGCTCTAACACTGGCTAAACAAGCATGCACTTGATCATGTTCCAGCGAAGAGTATTGCACATACTAATCACTATAGTTGTAGCATTGCTTTCCCAAAATTAAACAATTTCATTTCAAAGCAAGTAACTACAAGAACATACTGGTGGAAGAATCCAACATGTCTCTTTAGCATATAACTCTATCTATTCAACTCTTCTTAGTAAGCACACTACAGACAGTATGTTCTGAAGAAGATACTGTATATTTCTGCAAACCAAACCTAGCTTTTCTATTCAATCCTTAATAGTGAGCACACTTTAATCTACAATAATCCAGAAATTAGTCCCAAGTCAACAAAAAACAGCTCTTCCTTTAAATAGCTTCACAAGCAGTTCCCTAATCACAGGCCTTCTTCGATTCATCTGATGGTTAGTCCCCACAGTCTATCTCCTACTAAGTTACAAAAGCTGGAGGCATTAAAAAAAAGAAGGGGCTTTCTAACTCTAAATAAAGAAATCTACAAAACACAACAGATACATCTCGGTCTTGGTGTGTAGTGTTAACCTAATAGGATGGAATCATAGGTACCGGTTCAACCACCAAGCTACAAAGTACCAACATGAAATTTACTCGTCACATAATGATGCCATGAGTTCACCTGGGGACTCCCATATTGGAAGATCAATCAAAGACTGTTTTTTCAGTTCGTCTTCTGCATTGCATATTGCTTCTGCAACATCACATAAATTTGACAAGTCCCGAAGCATAGCTTCCTGAGCTTCCACCTGCAAGATGCCAAAACAATCAGATTAGACTTACAAAACGAGTTAGCATGTATAGCTGCATACGACCCTTCATCTATGCTTTACTCCTTATAGGTAAGGAAATTGAATTCTAAAATATTCAAGAGAAGTGCAAATTAGTAATTACCAATATACTAATACTAAGTTACTAATGAACTAAGTGATTGTCCTGTTGGAGCAGCAAGAAAATTTGTTCAGACTTCCAGGAATTCAAATAAAGGGATATTTTAGGGCAATCGGGTTCTAAAGATTGTTTGCTGAAATCATAGTTTGAAGCTAGGGCAACGAAGAATCAAGACACGATTTTAAACAAGAAAAACACATTCCAACCAAAGTTCAAGCAGAATTCTGAAGTAAAGAAAGAAACCTTTGTACTGATAATTCGAAACACAACGAAAACTATCATAGTCAACTACTAATTATGGTTATTGTGGAGCTACAAGCAGAAATTTATCTATTTTTTCAATTCAATTAAGGGAAACCCTAGAAACTGGATTCCCAATTTCTATCCCATTTTCCCAGCAACCAAACAACCCAAAACCACAGCAAATCAAACCCCAATTACCTTCCGGAGCAGCTCGTCCACCACCGACCCGTAAGCCCCATCCTTTTCTTTCCCCGATCCGGAAGCCGAGCCAGCAGAGGACTCGGCCCGGTCCCAGTCTCGTCCCCGCTCTTGCAGATGCTGAGCTGACTTCTCTTCCATTTCCTTCAGTGTGTTCGACAAATGTTCCCAATGATCCAGCTCTCGCCGGTACTTGTTCATGAGCTTCAACAGAATCCTCCTCTTACGTCCTCGCCGGTGCCGCTCCTCCTCCTCGGGATCCGGGGCGGACGGCGGGTGGACGGTATCGAGTCGACGGCGCTTGCGCTTGTAGACGAAGCCGTCGTCGTTGACGACCTCCCAGTCGTCTTCAGCTCCGAACGGCGTGGTCGCTGAGGCAGTAGCCATGGATCCGGAGCGGGAACCAGAAAATCACAGACAATTAAGGATTATAAATAAATTAAAATTTGAAATTCAAATATTTGAGCGTGTGTGAGAGAGACTGAGAGGACGTGATTGCATCGTGTCAGCAATCAGAACTAGGCATTACCTATAGCTTCCTGCACTGTACCTTACCTGATTAATATTATCTCTAAATTTGAAAGGGAAAATCTATATTATATATTAAAAGATTGTGACTTTGCATCGCACGCGCTACTCTCACAACTCTCACTCGCAGTTTAACGCGCCTCACTCGCCTCACACGCAGGTTTTCAAAATTCTGCCCCTTTTTTCTCTTTCTTCGTGGTCTCCTATGATAAAATTCTAAAACCCTAACCTCACGTTCAATTGTTGCTCACGATCTGTGATTGGATTTACAACCGTTTCTGTATGAAGAGTGGTGACGATGAGGATGATGACGCCCTCTTGGACGCGGATTGCGTACTCTACAACAACGGGGACAACAATGGCAATAGTGGTAGTTCTGCAATACTTTCACCAGTTTCATTCCTTTTGCCTCTTTCTGTCATTTTCCTCTCAGTTCTATTGAACATCCGATACTCTTGCAGGTGTAGCCATCAAATACGGTGATACAATAGGAGGAAGAGGAGGGAGGCGATGGAGGTCTAGCCATCAAACACGGTAATTCGCTTGCTTTGCCTTTTTCTTTCTGTTCTTCACTGTCTTCTTTTGATACCTTTAATTTCTATAAAAATAGGTTGATATGAGAAAAAAGATTTTGGGGTACTACTATTGGACATTGTTTAAATGTAAGAGAACAACGAAGATGTTAAGGATACTCATCAAATTTCTATTTTTATCGTTTATTCATGGTATATGCAAGTGTGGCAGGCCAGATGCTGTTGTTAATGGTTTATATCTGCAATCCGGTACTATTTTTACTTTGGTTTGAAATTGTGGAAATAATTCAGAGAATGGACTCACAAGTGGGAATATGAGATTAGTAAACTGAAGCCTATTATCATTGCAAAAGGCTAATCAAATCACAAATATTGCATTGAAGGCATGATATTCTTGAAAGCATTTGTATTTTTCTTGGCATGTCAGGTGTTAGCATCTCTAAATTTCTCTTAAAACACTTGGTGGTGATATTTTCTCTCTGTTATTGATTTTGTTCAGGATTTTTTACTGCATAATTGGGTATGATTAGTTTTCTTATTCTTTGCTTACTTTTATGTTTAATTTGATTAGTTTGGTGATTGTCGGTATTGCATTGCTTTTGTGTAGTCTCTACCTTGGGAGTTAGAGACAAGTTACATCCTTTTGCTCGTGTTTACTAATAAAAAATTATGCTATGAATATATTTGATTTTCTTTACAATATTGTTTGCTAAGTAATCGTTACCAAGATTACATTTTTTGCCATATGTAGGTACAAAATCCTCGCATTGTCCCAAACTCAGTTGTCAAGTACTTTAGCTATGATCAAGCATCTATGTAAGAACCTCCCCATACCCTTTCCTTTTTAACTGTTGTCTGTCTAAGATTTCTATGGGCACTCTGTTCTTGAGTAAAAAATGTGCAGTTTGTAGTGTTTTTCATGTAATAATTTCTATCAGTTCCACTATAGTATTCGGTTCATTCCTTACCGGCAGCAACCTATCTTTTAGGAGTTGAATTCTCAACATGTTGTACTATTGTATTTTTCTTGATAAAGCTATACTTGCATTAGTTTGTAGCATATCAGGTTCACCATGTTTATTTATTTATCTATAAAAGGAGGATAACACTGTAATGCACACGTCCCCTTCACTGCTTCGAATCGCATTTCATTTGTGCCACTCGCGTTGTAGTCGCCGCTTCAAATGGTTGACTGATTGGCCCTATTTAGGCCACACTATTATGTTAGCATTCATGTCTACAAATTCCTTAATTCTAATCCTGTCCAGACTTTTGTATAACTTCAAGTATGATTTGGCAAGTTTTACTCACCTTTTGGAAGGGAAGTAGATAGTATGAAATATATAAATAGGAGTATTACAAGTTCATGTATCATGGTTTAATAGAAATCCCATCATGAAATTCAGAATTTCTCATGCATGTATGTTTGATTGAGAATATTTAAATCTACATGTTGCTATTAATTTTTACAGGTACAAGCTTACCTGTATGATGGTTACCGGGTAGGCATTGGTACAATTGAGGCTTTCTACTATGCGAATTTGGGAATCACCAAAAAAAAAACAATAACAGATTTCAGGTAATATTCTACTTCCCCCAAATTGAGAAAAGGAAGATGTCACTATTATGTTCTGTTTCATTAACGGCTCTATTGTGCCTGTAGCATGGATTTACTTTCAGTTTCCATAATCCTTCATCTTCAATCTGCATTCAGCCTCGCTATTTGGCTCTTTCAAAAATGCTTAATGTCGATGTAACAAATAGTGTTATTGGGGAAAGTTATGTGATCTAGGTATATATTTAATACTATGTTTCATCTGCAATATATAATTTTCTGCCAAGATTATATGTTCTTTGCTCTCAACCTGAATATCTATATTTCCTTTATCAGTGATTAGATTGGAATATTATCCTAAATGGTGTTGTGTTTTTTTAGTGTCCTCTTCTCAATAGCTGGACAATAATGTCAGTACCCATAACTTTCACCAGTTTCCTTCTCTTTGCCTCCTTCGTCTCCTTCTCCTTTGACTTCTATTGAACATCTGGCGTCCAAATTTGACACTCTTGCAGGTCAATATTTACAGATTGTTTTTCTAGACTTATTATTGCTAATATACTCAGCTTATTGTGATTAGTTGTGTCAAATTTGAGTTTTGTAATGTGATTGTATCCATTATAAAATAATTATATTGATTAGTGATCTAGGATTCACACTTGATTCATTATTGTGGTTTCTAATTGCTTAGTCTTTTTAAAGTAGGGTGTTAGCTTTTGTATTATAATTTATACTGCCCTATATGTGTCTATAATATTTTGCTATGTGTTGATGCATCTTGAAAGAATTGAAGTTGGGAAATGTTTGAAGTGATGCTTATTTCTTGTATCAACTATATTTAAGTAAACCCTCCATCTCTCTCTCTCAGTTATAATGATCTGGGTTTCAAGCATGATCATAATGGTTAAGAACTGGTCTGAGGAGGAGAGATTTATATTTCGCAAACATACTACTTGATAAATATAAATATATTTACTACCAATTATATCATATGTCCGTTTGTGGTAGAAATTTGAATGAGATCATTATTTCATGAAAAAAGGGGAGTGAGGCTTTCTTGAAATTTGAATGAGACCAATTATATCATATGTCCGTTTGAATGAGATCATTTGAATGAGATCATTGTCTTATTGGTCCAATAAGTCGTTTTGATTCTTGCCACTCTGCAATTTGATCCATTTAGGGTTGAAATTGTGTCGATGTTGAATTTATTGGTTAATTTTGACGTGTTCTTGTGCGAGCATCACATATAGTATTGGGAACTGTACAAGGGATCACAGATAGTATTGGGAACTGTACAAGCTTTCAAATTCTGTACGTGTTTGTACCCTATGCATTGATTTTTGAATTTAGTTGTTTCTTTATGTTGTGTTCATCATTGTGCTTTGTTGGGACATGCAGGGATATATCATATAATCAGATCACAGGGTAGATTCCATACAATATTGGTTTCTAGCCACTTTGTAAGCGTCCTCACTTACAGGTGTTCACCACTCTTTTTAATAGGTCGCTCCAAGGTCATAGACTGACAAGGAAATTTCTATACGTCATTGGATTAATACAAGCCCTTGCTGTAATGTAAATAAATATTTGATGTTTGTGATTAACCAACTCAGATTGTTATATCTTGAGTTGCATGTGTATATGTGAACATTTTTTTTATAGGACCTGAGTGAGGACAAACTCATTGTCATTTGTTTAATGCAACCCCTTGCTATCATGTAAGTAAATACTTGATGCTTTTGTTTTTAAAGACGAAGACTATCATGGAGTGATTAACCAACTCAGATTATTATATCTTGAATTATATGTGTATATGTAAACAATATTTTTATAGGGATTGGGCCTATTCCACCAATACTTGCCAACTTATCATACACCATCAAACTATGAGTTCTGTTCTTTAGAATTATGAACTATTATTGTATTGTTTATCAATGTCTTGTTACATTTGACCTCCATAGAAGCAGCCTTCTGGTCCAATACCACCTGAGCTTGGCAATATGTAAAAATTAAACTACTTGTGAGATATATCTTGATTTTGATTTAGATATTCAATTCAATTTTTCTTTAACGAATGCAAAATTTGACCCTGTTAGTGTTTTGAATGCAGTCAAATGACAACAAACTAATTGGTTAGATTCCTGCTGAACTCGGGAAGCTAGAGCAACTCTTTGAATTGTTTGTAATTATTTCCTCCTACAAAACCATTTCTTTGTCCCTCAATACTTCTATTACTATTAACTTATGTAACAATTCGCCTATCGAAAAAAAAACTTATGTAACAATTTTTTTTTTGATCGGCAATGCGAAAATAGATTAAAACCTCTTTAGAGGTTAAAAAGGAGTACAGACTCGGCCTAGCTACAGATTGAGCACGAAAAACACACCAAAAACCGAACTAGCAACAAAAGCTCCAGCCCAAAATGAATGATAGGAACTAAGAACCGTCACCACCTACCCTTAAAGAGCAACAGGGCATAAAGAACAAACCAAATTTCAGAGAAGGGATATAATGAACTAAATCTGTCCCTGACTATGTAGTTAAACTTCTGACAAATGAGAAGGGGAACCTGAGCTGAGGAAGACTGAGTGATTGTGTCTTGAGAGCTTTGAGCATTTTGTAAGTTGAAAGATAGCATGATAATGAAGAGGAGTATTGGATGGAATGAACAACTTGCCATAAGTAGCTGAGGAGAATTGCAGTGTTTTGTTATGATGGTTGATGGCAGTGGTTACCTTCACTTTATAATGTGATTAGATTAATTATGAAATTTGTTATGCATAGTATGAGGTCAAAGCTACCCAAACAAATTTTCCCTGTTCAGCTATTGACTGTCGTTATTCGCTTATACAAAAGAGGGACTTATCATCATTTTACCAATTAATTAATTTTGTGTACTGTTTGCCGAATTTCAAGAAACTTCGCCTAATGGACAGTACAATTATTTCGATAAAAACGTAGTAAAGACACTTACAAAGTTAATGTAGCTTTTTTTTCCTAGAAAATTGATGAAGGAACGATCGAGCCCATTTCTGAAAATAGCCTGAAATATTTTATAAAAGAAATTACATAGACACCGAGTAACAAAACATCTCAACCCCACAACAACAACAAAAAATGCATAAACAATCATCACCTCATATTACTCAAGATATGACAGAACAATAATCATGATACACAACAAAAAAGGGATTTCAATTGGGGATTGAGAATAAACGGGGAACAATGAAATTCTTTAGACTTGATCTTTAATCATTTGGACTTTTTTTTTTCTAATCATAACATTCAATCAATAGATAAATGTCCATGATGCCAATAATTAGGCGGGCTATATTACACCGTATTGTTAGTACTGTCGGGTTTATCTCATATTCAAGTAACCTTAATTGTGGTGTGTCTGTATATGAAGATAAGGGTCTCCACTGGTAGCACCGCGCAACGCGCGGTGCACCCACCTAGTTAACAATAAATGCTCCTAAATGTATTTTTTCGTGTGTATACATTTTGTAATTGTTTTTGAACTGTAAACAAAATTAAAGACGCCCGAAGGCACTTATCACAGGTTAATCAGAAACTCAAGGTTAAGTTAGAACTGTAAACAAAATTAAAGACACCCGAAGGACAAGTGGATAGGTTAAGTTCTGGAATTTCAACCCCAGCCGTCTCTTCCTCCGTCCAGAACTTGTCTTCGTCTGCCAGAAGCCAGACCCAATGATCGAGATTGAAATTTTTCGCTTCGGTGCCCTTCACTGTGGCCTTGTACATATTTCTAGCCTCCTCTTTGTACATTTCTTCGGTCCATCCACTTCGTATATCGGACTTCGACGTTCTCACAATTGGTGACATACCTCCGCACCCGAGGCATCTATCTGTTCCAATGACTCTTGATCGCTTTCCAGCTAAACTCTTTTATGTCAAAACGCCCCTCTGCACAAAACTGTCTGGAAATTGTGCTTTAGAAGGAACTACCATCCTGGGAGTTTCCCTTAATGGGGTCTTTGCTTGTGCATAGCCAGATATGTATCATGAGCGTGTCCACCTCAGGGAGCTATTTGGTTCGTCTATATGTTGCCGGCTTCTTTCGTTGTACAGGGCCGACAGTGGACGATTGAGACGACATCCGGGTGTCGTTGTTGTCGTCGACGTGTTGTTAGTAGTATTGACTGGCCCTCAGGGTAGCCATAGTAGTTGATAGCGGAGTTGTAAAGCGTGGGGGGTTGAAAGGTGGTGGTTGGAATGTACTTGTGTTGAAATGCAATTAACAACATTTATTTTTTTTTAATGAAATGAAAGATGGGAGGTTGAAAGTACTTTGGTTCCAATGTTGTTTCATGAATGCTTGGAAACCGGTCGGGGTTGAAAGGTGTATTCAACATATCTTGATAACTGCCTACTTGAGATGTATTGACATGATTATTCGGACGGTCTGGTTGCTCTGGTTAAGACAGTGGTTGAGTCGAGTCGTCGGACATTGTTGATCGGATTTTTGTGAGAGAAAGTTGATAATTTGAGAGTGAGAGTTGAGAGAAATGTTAATGATTTAATGAATGGGATGAGGGTATTTATAAATAGGTAAAATTTGATTTTTTTTCCATGAAAGGCCATGTGTCATGTGTTGTAATTTGTAAATGCTTTAACAAGAAGTGAAAATTAGTATAAACATTATATGCTTTAAAATGTTAATGTAAGCATCTAGAAAGCGCATGATAGCTTATTGGGGTTATTTGATGTCCGCACCTTGACCTTTGGTTTGTTACTAAATCCTAACCTAATCAAACGTTGGTTCAGATAGAGCAACGTTGACCGCAATCTATTGCTTTTTCCGTCATCAAGTTTAACGGTCGTTTAGTGAGTAACAAGAAAAGTTGATAGGTCAAAGTTATGATTTGAGAATAAATGAAAGGTCAACTTTATGACATCAAGTTTTCGCATGCCATTTTAGGAAAGTTTTAGAGCACGTGAAAAGCATGTGACTGATAATTCACGAAGTCAATAACACTTAACTTTGTTTTAGAAATAAAGATTCATTAATCATAATAAACCTTACAAACCATATGAAACAATCCTTGCATCTACTGATTGTTCTCGAGAACCCGAGGAACGACTAGTGAGATGATAACTCTCGAAACAAAGCGACGCAACGCCTAGATAACCAACGATCATGTCAGTCTTTCTTATCGACGGTCCGGAGAGAGCCGTCGATGGAAAGACCCAACTGACCACGCCACCAAAAGTAGCAACCACAACTAACGGAGACCCGTTAGTCAAAGACAAGTCTTTGACGACGATGTTCCGATAGACGGGACTTAGAGGAAAACAAAACAACAATACAAAACTACTTAACAAAATAACAACAAATATCGAATCTGAAGCAACTTATGGTCGGCCTCCGATGGACGAGCTTGGGGTCGAAGCGAGTGGGGGGATGGACGACGCCGACATTACAGATCTGATCCACTTAGGGTGATGGCATGGGACTGACCGGGTGAACCCTGTAAAAGCAGGAGCATAGCTCGGACTGCGACGCTCTGGCGGACGATGGGAACAGATCTGCATGTCTGGTCGTAAAAAGTAACATGGCGGAAAGAGTCGTCCAGAGTTGTTCAGGTCGACCTCGTCGACGGAAGCTAAGAGGGGGGGAGTTGGCTGCCGGACGTCGTCGTTGAGGAGAGGCCGGAGGATAGACCAGGGCAAGAAGGTGTGAGGGCTGATCTGTCCGACAAAAGGGTGGTGCGAGGGGG
>JAYMTN010001211.1:0-13407 GCA_036897425.1 Erodium trifolium
GAATTGAACTCGGGACCTCTCGCACCCTAAGCGAGAATCATACCACTAGACCAAATGCCCGTTGATGCCTATCTTCTTTTACAAGTTATTATAATAACAGTTTTGAAAAGACATTCATTTTCAGAACAAAACCCTTAGGGTTCAAGTTCATTTTCTTCTGTATCTATCCGAGAATCAGAACAGAGACGACTCAGAATTTGAAGAAGCGAGAGAGCTAATCTGATCAGCAATGGCTAGGGCGGCTATTCTTCACCTGCTTCGCTCTCAGACTAGGCAGCTCTCTTCTCGTAGCTTTCACTCAGGTTCTTCTCTCCTCCTGATCCTTGTTCCTAATCTCTGTACTTTCCATATCCGATCTCTATCGCGTTTTGTTGATTTGAGCTGAAACCAACAGATTGTAACAACAGTGTGATTTTGTATGTATAGATTCAGATACTGCTTTTTTTTTGTTGGGTTCTCTTGGTCGTTTTTAGATTTCTGCTCTCTTTTTCTGGGTATTGCTATGGTGAATTGCTTGGGGTGTTATGGTTTCTGCTTTAGAGGACTGAAATTGGTTGATAAAGTGAATGCCTTGATCCCATTGTAGTGTCAGTAGCTTTGATTCGTGTCATGGATTGATTTCAAGCCTATTAGGAGTACCATTTGCGGCTACAGAGATTTTATTTTGGGGATTGGGATTGATGTGTTTGATAATTGTCAAATTCTTGATGAGAAAGAGATCTGTGTGTCATATTGTGAGTTCCATTGTGTAGCTGGGTTAGTTGTTTATGTAATAGTGTATACAGATCTGTGTTTTCATTTTTACCATATGTTGGATTGTTAGGATACTGCAAATATATGGTTTTCGAACTTAACCTTTGTGTATTATCACCAAAGTGATTTTCAAGTGCCCCTGATTATGAAGTGTCAGCCTCAGTTTTCGAGTTTACTATGCTATATATTTATGATACAAGAACCTGATATCTTCCAAAATCTTAGGAGGCCTTTCATTTCCATGATACATCCTGGGTTGTTAAGCAATATGCCATGCCTGTTGGGATTCTTGGGTATCTGTATTTGAATAGGATTTGATTAGGTTGCGGTATCTCGCTTGCTAGGTGAAGTAGTGAATCATTTTACCATCTACTTGTGTTTGTATCAGAATTTGTTTTGTAAATTTCCGGAGTTTTCTGATGATGAAGGAGCTTTAATGTACTACTGTGAAAGTTCAATGGTTGTGGTGATGGAGGTCTAACTCTTGTCATGATGTTATAAACCCTACAAAATATGCCGGTTTCTATTTATCTTCTCATACATTTTTCTGATGTATCCTGAAATACTAAGCACCGCCTTGGATTCTAGAGTTCGTTTGTATCAGCTCTGAACAGGAGAAAAGATTGGCCATTCCATGGCTATTGTTGATCTCATTGAGTTGGTCAACTGCCATGATTTTCTGCAAATCTAACTTCAATCTTAACCCTCATTTTCTATAATGTATGTGTATGACTTTTTTTATCTTCTTTACTCTCCTACATCAGGTTATCAAATTGCTCAATCCAGAACATGGGCACACGGCCCAACTGTGAAGCCTAACCTCAACTCTGCCACTCATCTCGCAACCATTCAGAAAAGATGGGCTTCAAAGGCCTCTGTAACAGAAGATGATGGAAAGATCAGCATCGGGCCGCGCAGAGGAGAATCAGCTGAAGAAGCCGAAAAAGACACGGGCGTTGTTTATCATGGTCCAATTTCATCCACCATAAAGAAAGTTAAGCTTCTCTCTCTTTCCACCTGCTGCCTCTCTGTATCCCTTGGTCCGGTCATAACCTTCATGACATCACCTGACATGAATGTGATTCTAAAGGGTGCCGTGGCATCTTCAGTGATATTTTTCAGTGCTTCCACTACTTTCGTTCTTCACTGGTTTGTGAGTCCTTACATCCATAAGCTGAAATGGCAGCCTGGTTCTGACAGCTTTGAGGTTGAGATGTTGTCATGGCTCGCTACTCATGTTCCAAGGACTATTAAGTTCGCTGATATTCGGCTTCCAGAAACCAATAGGCCATTTGTGACTTTTAAAGCCAATGGGAGTTTCTACTTTGTTGATGCGGAGCACTGTCAGAACAAGGCTTTGATGGCTAGATTAACACCACAGAAACAGGAGTCAGCTTTCAAGAATTTGTGATTGGAAAGATTTCTTGTTACTGATGGTATGAACCATATATGATATAGGTTGTGCAACTTGATAAGCCTTGGCTTGTATATGAGCCTTTTGGGGGCATTTCTTTCGGACCACAGGTCTTTGTTTTCTGAGAAATATTCAGCTTTTTTTGTGAAGTTGAACTTAGTTCCTTCTGATATTTCGATCAACACTTCCTTGATTCTGCATGACTTGTTCTTTTGTCACTTGAATTAGTTGAACTACATATGTTTATTGTTTTTTGACTGCTGCTCTAGGGAGTTTAGATGAGTTCACTTAGTTTCTTCTGATATTTCGATCAACATTTCCTTGATTCAGCATGACTTGTTCTTTGTAACTTGAATTAATTGACTGCTGCTCTAGGGAGTTTAGATGAGTTCTCTAACATAACTAGTTCTCGAAGGATAACAATCATACTGTATACCTTGCATTCATGGTTTAATTTTTACTATAGTGAAGTTTATTACTGCATACACATTAGAGCATTCACAGCGTGAGACCATTCTGTCGGCAAACAGGTGAAGTAAGAGTATTTCCAATGCTAGTATGTTCAGGCAACGCATCCGCTGGCGGTAAGCTCACCATCGGCGCGAACTGTCGGCGATAGGAAAATAGTGAAGAAAATGGCACGAACAGGCTACCACTGAAGGTTGCTGGCTGATAGAAAATTTTAATATTTTATATTTGAACAGCCAGCACGAATAGACTAGCATTGGAGATGCTCTAATGGGATGCCACCTATTATGAATTCGACATAACCAATCCCGATACAGTTGTCATTCCACGTCATATCCTGGAGCAAGTGAAAGACCACTTTCTAACATGGAATACAAAGATCAACAAATTCAACAATGTTTACTTGAAGGTCGATAGAAAACGACACTGATGCGTCGGATAAGCAAGTGATGGAAAATACTAAGGAATATTACAAAAGGAAAATCGGGAGATATTTCACGAAAAACAATGATGAAAGATAAAAGACACGAAATGGACCGATTAGACAGCCTCACCGCGAGAAGATTCTCAAACACTTGTCAAGCAAATGATGACGACAAAGTCGGGTCATATTCATCATCAATCCCTTCTTCCACTCCCCGACGTTGGAAGTCTCCAAAAGGGAACCACAAACCAAGAAAACAAATCAAGCCTGTAGATCAATTTATAACCCACTGCTAAACCAGAGGAGTTGGGGATAGTGAAATATATCATTTTGCAGTTGAGAGCATTGAATTGTAAATCAAATACAGTTGAGAGAGGTGAATTGCTATTTCCTTTATATAAAATGTAAACAGTAAAACATATGGCAGCACACAGTGAGAAAATCTGTATAACAAACACAATGCTGCGCTGCTTCTGAAATCGAAAGACATCTCACAAAGACACTGACCCCAAACCTATGACAAAAACACATATTAAAGGACTGAAAACCTCACCACCGTCGATCGAGCACCCAGTTCTGTGAACATGTGATGGTAGAGATATCATAAAACAGTGTTCCAATATAAAAACATCGAGTAGATATACCATAACAGAGACATAACCACACCATTCACTTCTTCTTGACAGCTGATTTAGTAACCTTAGCTCCAGCAGGATCCTTCTTGTCCACGCTCTTGATGACGCCAACAGCCACAGTCTGACGCATATCCCTCACTGCAAACCGACCGAGAGGTGGATACTCCGAGAAAGTCTCCACCACCATGGGCTTGGTGGGTATCATCTTCACAAACCCTGCATCACCGTTCTTCAAAAACTTGGGCTCTTTCTCAATCTCCTTACCAGATCCCCTGTCAATCTTGGTCAGAATCTCAGAGAACTTGACAGTAATATGAGATGTATGGCAATCGAGAACCGGGGCATAACCATTTCCAATCTGTCCGGGATGGTTCATGATGATGACTTGGGAGGTGAAGTTTGCTGCTCCCTTGGCAGGATCGTCTTTGGAGTTGGAGGCAACGTACCCACGCTTGAGATCCTTGACAGCAACGTTCTTCACGTTGAATCCAACGTTGTCTCCGGGAAGAGCCTCCTGGAGAGCTTCATGGTGCATCTCAACAGACTTTACCTCGGTTGTCAATCCGGAGGGCCCAAAAGTTACCACCATGCCGGGCTTGAGGACACCAGTCTCAACACGCCCAACTGGGACAGTACCGATACCTCCTATTTTGTAGACGTCCTGTAGTGGGAGACGTAGTGGCTTGTCTGTGGGCCTCTTAGGCTCATTGATCAAGTCAAGAGCCTCAAGAAGAGTTGGGCCCTTGTACCAGTCAAGGTTGGTTGACCTCTCGATCATGTTGTCTCCCTCAAACCCAGAGATGGGGACGAAGGGAATCTTGTCGGGGTTGTATCCAACCTTCTTCAGGTAGGAGGAGACTTCCTTGACTATTTCCTCGTATCTTGCCTTTGAATACTTCGGGGTCGTGGCATCCATCTGTTCAGGAAATAACAATGCAGCAAGTGAGCAACAAGCATCAAAATAACATGTTTTGTTTTATCACAGTTTTAGTTCAAAAGGCAATCATGATGAAATACGGTAATCTAAAAATCAGTACAAAGAAATCCCACTAAAATATGATGGCAATGACATAAAAGGTCAAAACTATACTATATAAAACACAGGGATCATGTGATCAAAGTAGTAAGAAGAGAGTTTCAATATATATTTTGGTGGCTTGAATGTAGACTTACAACAAATGATCAGAGATTATGAATGTGAACATAGTACCTTGTTGCAGCAGCAAATCATTTGCTTGACGCCAAGAGTAAAGGCAAGGAGAGCATGTTCGCGGGTCTGTCCATCCTTGGAAATACCAGCCTCAAAACCTCCAGTGGTGGAGTCAATGATAAGGACAGCACAATCAGCCTGTGAAGTACCAGTAATCATGTTCTTAATGAAGTCACGGTGTCCTGGGGCATCAATGACTGTGCAGTAGTATTTGTTGGTCTCAAACTCCCGGAGAGTAATATCAATGGTGATACCACGTTCACGCTCAGCCTTGAGCTTGTCAAGTACCCAGGCATACTTGAATGACCTCTTGTTCATCTCAGCAGCTTCCTTCTCGAACCTCTCGATTACACGCTTGTCAATACCTCCAAGCTTGTAGATAAGATGGCCAGTGGTAGTTGACTTACCGGAGTCAACATGGCCAATGACCACAGTGTTGATGTGAATTTTCTCCTTACCCATTATGAAAGTTTTCACTAACAACTACAGCAAAAGAAAGGGAGTCAATCAAAACCAGTTTGTTTGGAACTCAAAAGATCATACAAACAAATTACAGATTAGGCAAATTACATCAAAAGCTTCAGTTTACATTCAGAATGGACAACAAATTGAAGTAAAAGAATATCAGAACAAACCATCAACATAAGTAACAAAAGACAATTCATAAATAAATCAGATTAAGATCCAACAAAACAGTAAATTACAACTGGAAGCTGATGTTAATTTACATAATAAATCGTTTCAGAATTCAAAATTAGCATAATTCAATCCAAGCAAATGCTAACAAACATGCCTATTCTTAAAAGCTCCAATACTACTAACAGAAGCTGAATCATATTATTATCAGTAATCAACAAGATCCGAACACATGCCATTTCAAATTACAGCAAAGAGCGAATCGAGATCATTAAGCAGAAACCAGACACATAACAAAAAATCGATCATAAATCGCTTTCAAAATCAAAATATGCAACTCAATGACCTGTAGAGATCGTGAACCGTACTCGATTAACATGAAATGATGGAAATTACAGAAAATCATCGGAGTACAAGAGATCACTACTAAGCTCGAATGAACCGATCATACGAAGAAATGAGCTCATGGAAGCATTACAGTACGAAGAGATTGAAGAACGAACCTGAAAAGCGAGATCGTAAGCTCGAGCTCCGCTAAAACCTTAGCAGAGGCAATGACGAAGGAGACAGAGAACGAAGCAAGGGTCTGATAGGGTTTTGAGGATTTATATAGGGGCAGATTCGTAGTTTTCGACATTTGTGAATTACGTCAATCTCACCCGCCACACCGCGCGTGTTGGTTATTGCCCAAGCTTTAAAGTTTGAACTACCTTGGTGCTTAAGTTGAGGATTCAATCCGGATGGATATGAGAGATCGAAGCGACGTCGCTTAAATGAGCCAGGCCCTTTTAGCTGGCTTCACCCATAAATAAATACATATTCATGTAACCAGAAAAATTAACACACAAGAGCACAAGAGGAATGTGAACGCTCGTAGACCTTCTATGTCGAAAAAATCGTCGAAAGTGACGAAAAAATAAAGATTTACAGATGTTTCGGCTCCGATTTTCGCTCTTTCGGAGATTCGACGTCCTCCGAGTCTACAGATTCATCGACGTCATTTTGCTACCATTCTCCCTCTCTTTCTCTCTCCTCCCTCAGCCACTCTTCGTCTAATACATATTGAATTTGGTCAGATCCGCCTTGATTTAACCTACTGATTCAACGGACTCCACCGACTCCATTGTGGATGGTCTTAACATGATTATATCGAGAAAGGCAACAAAGCAAAATAGACCAAAAATGATTGTGAATTACATCTAGCCATTGCTGAACCCAACAGTTCACAAGTGTCTGGTAGCAAAGGAAAGCTCTTCAATGAAGAAGAAATAACAAAACTGGTAATGTCTAAAGATTTACTAATGTGAAAGCTTCTATAGAATGCTGGAAGAAGAAAAGAAAAGCTAATACAGTAGCAAGTTCCTTCACATCACTGTGGTCTCATGTTTCGTTTATCAGAGAATGCAACTCTTTTCTGAATGTGGAGATCTTGTCCGCTTGAACAGCCATGACCAACCCCGTCAACTGATAATTCTTCAGCTGCACAGTCAACAGAATCCAAAGAACAAGACATTATTCATTTATTAGCCTAGACATGACAAAAATGATATACAACAATCAAGTTTTGAAACCAGAAACAATATATAAGCAAAGCACTTGCTAGATCAGAGTGTAATTTGAACTTTCTCACACCCTTATGCAGACAATTTTCAACTTCTACAATGGCTATTGAGATTCGCAATTCAGAGGGTACAATTTGACTACAATCTACATGAGCAAAGCTGGAAAAGGGATAATGGCAGAAATATATCGTGTCCCATAATTTGTTTGCAGGTTTTTACTGTCATCTTTATTTTATAGCAGGTTGTTACCCAGTACTTTTTTTAGTTGCACCGTCTATAACAGAATTAAAGACCGATCGAAAAGACTAAACTACCCCCAAATTTAACCATATCCAAACAATAGGAAGAAGGTTAATTTTGTCGTTTTAAAATTTTGGCTGGTAAAATGTGTGTCATGTGCTGTCTTAAGTGGCTTTTATGTCAATTTTAATAGAATTTAACTAACGGTACAACTAAAAAAAGTACAGGCTAACAACCTACTACAAAATGAAGATGATGGTATCAACCAGCAAACAAATTAAAGTACACGGTATATTTCTGTCATGGAAGAAAGTTGATTTCTTTGAACGACTTTTAATGGATAAGTTTCAATGAACAAGTACAAGGTTTACTTACCTCACTGGTTGTTGGTTGCTGAATGCGTGAGGGATAAAGGAAAGACCATGAACTGAGCTGAAGAGTTTGTCAGAAAACTGTCAGAAAATATAACCGCAATAAAATTTAAGTCAATAACAAATAAATACCTTGTGAAATATTTCATCCTCGGGTTTAATGTATATTACTTCATCTTCATCGTCTTTACCCGCCCTTTTCTTCTGGCCTGTGCTTTTGCGCTGAAGGGTGAAGGTGTGAAATGCATAAGTTGGCCATAAATAATAAAGAAATAAGAGTAAAATACAATGAGTTGGAGTTAGGCACAAAACCATACCTTATAAATTTTACTGACTAGTAGATAGTACTTAAAGCGGAAAGAATTCCGGAGCTCCTTTGTTGGCTTCAGAACGTGAAACAAGAAACCATAAGTACAAATAGAAAAGATCAAGGGTTAGTTACCCCTAGGTACACTTAAGTTTATATGTGTTTCGCCTGTATATTCCTAAGTTCAAATTTGTTTTGCAGCTGTCTTAGGTTTCAAAAGAATCATATATAGCTCTTTTTCACAAAAAATGACAAAACTGCCCATGACCTTAATCTGATAAAAGACTCCATAAATTCCAAAAGAAACATTTTGATTAGATGTAACTCATCAAAAGATAAAACTATTAACAAGACAGAAAAGATGATATTTTTTTAGCTTGGGGGTCAAGGGCATTTTTGTCATTTCCAAGCGAAAAAAAACTCTGATTTTTTTTCAAACGTAGGGTGGGTGCAAAACGAATTAGAGACTTAGGTGTAAGTAGGAGAAAACGTGTAAAATTGGGTGTAATTAACCAAAAGATCAATTTCAGGAGGAAAGAAGAACAATAGTAATCAAGTTGACCGATCAAAGAGCTTGGTTCCCTTTAAGCAAGGTCTCGGATTTAAGTTTTGGTACACATACGCATAAATTGTCTATCGAAAATTATTGACCCATCCCACATTATATTCTTGATTTATTGTCTGACCTCATCTTCTGTGGCCCAAGAGACTTCATCAAAGAGAGAATCATATAGTGGAGGCAGAAGCTGGGGAGGAAGATTCACCACACGCTGAGAGACCAACAGACCAACATTTTGTGCTTGCTCTCCTAAAAGCAATCTCAAGTCACCTTTTACATCTGTATCCTTGCATACTTTTTGAACGAACTCTTTGATCTCTCCAATACATTTATTATCCTGGTAAGACCCAAATTCACAGTTAAGATCCAGTGCATATTTAACCTTAGAGATCAGGGTACAAGTTAGAGACACTTGCCTTATATCTCCCCAAGTTAAGAGCTGTAACAACAGCAAAAAGCCCATCATCTTCACTATCTTCTATCTTAACAACTGTTCCTACAGTGGTCTGTGGCAGGATTATGTCCACAAAACCACTCAAATCCCATTGCTCGTCATCAAGGTAGGTCTGCAGCAAGGTTTTCACTCCATGGAAGTCATCGGGTTTTGGATCGAAGAATGCAAAGTCAGCTTGAACAATTTCCTTCATTGGTTCAGGGTATCGATATTAGAATGAAACAATAACTACAATGTTTTGTCAACAAGCCATTAAGGTTTTGATGTATGCTTACTTCAGAGTCTTCATCATCAGAACTTTCTGATTGTTCATCGTTCTCATCTAGAGGGTGCTTACCAGACCCATTATCTAGAAGTACAGAGCTAAATCAGCAACAATCTAGGAAATCCAAGAAGAAAATAGCAAACAGAACGAAGAAACAAGTAATATCCAAATAGATTACAACAAGAGAATTCAAGTATAAGTACTTCTTTGGAAGGAAAAGTAGCAATATACTACCTGAAGAGCTCGGGAGAGAATCTCCATGCAACTTGGACTCAATCACTTGACGCTTGGCCATGTAAGAAGAAGCAACCATAGCGGCGTTACGAGCAAATGGGGAGTAAGTCAAAGGGCGAACTCTAGGCAGACGGCCGCGCCTTACAGGCTTTCTGGGCATCTCTTCAATCTAAAAGATTAAACAATTGTGAAACATTAGATTGAATGCATTAAGAGATTAAGTAGCTATCAAGGGAAGGATCAAACATGAACTTAAAACAAATTTCCCATCAGACTCTGGATTGCAAAACACTTAAATGGTTCCCATTTGAGCTTCAAAGCAGCAACAAGTCAAAATTCACTGAGTACACAACAGAAAAAATGAAACAGTCCCAGATAAAAATAAAAACCTAAACACACTTGTGCCCATTCTTATGAACTTTACAACTTCAGGTAAGCAATTGCCAGACTGACCCAGATGAAGAAAATCTTAAAGGTACAAAATTTCTATAGACTCATCGACCATAAATCAATTAACTAAACACCCATTCGATCATGAACCAGCTCAAGTAGGTGATTATGAACTTCGAAAGTCATGATTTTGATGGAACCCAATAAACTAGTTCAATAAATTACAATTCGAGAGTTAAGAAGGATCACTACGAACAAGTAATAAGAGAAAAATAAGTAAGAATTGATGAAACAAAAACTGACTTGCCCCTTTTCTGGTGGTCCGCGAGATGTTCCGGCGAATGGGAGCTCTGCTTGCGCCCAGCTCTTCCGTCGACGGCGCGCTTTCTTCAGACAGGTCGGCCTTCTGATTTTAACCCCTCCCTTCTGGTTCACCAAAACGGATTGGGCTGGGAAAAAAAACACGGTATTAGTAGTCTGGCTTAGCAACACTTATTGGGCTCAAACGAGAACCCTTTATTGATGTTCTTTAGCTCATAATAGCCCATTAAGATAACGAATTGGGCTGCAGTTGTAACATCATTTGTTTCAAACATTGTTTCTAGAAATTCAATCTCTCTGTAGCTGTCTTCGGTTTATATATATATATAAATCATTATTAGGTACACTAAATCGAAATGTCTCTCATATAAAAAAAAACAAATAACTTGGAAAAAAATCTAAAAAAATTAAATTAAAGAGGCTATTATGTTAATCGTTTATAGTTTTTTTTTGCTTTTTCATAATTTTTTAATCAATTATATTTTATACGCACGAGGCATTTTCGTCACTAAATCTCTAATTATGATAAATTAAAATAAAACTAAAATTCATCGGAATGAATTAATATGATCAACATACATGATAATAAATTGATAATAATCCAAAACAATAGTGAATTATAATTTCTCTTTAAAAATATATTTTATTTGGCTTGATTTGAATTCCATGCACGTTCATTAATGTATAAATATTTTTTTTTTCGAATCGTGTTCAGGATATAGAGTTAGAGAATTAGATCAAATTTGGGGAAAACTAATTTTTTTTCCTGGACATCTCAAGTGTAAGTGTAACCAATTAGAACAACTGAACATTTTCATCTATACAACAAAAGAAAGAGTGAAACACATCAACTTGTCTTGATCAACCAAAAGCTAAATCATGTTACAACCTCTAGCATTACCTACAATAAAGAGATAACATGAAGCACCAAAGAATCAAGGTCATGTAAGAGAACCAAGGCAACAAAACTTCAGCCTGTAAATGGTTATACCACATCATAATCCTCTACATATCCATTATTTAGCTTCAGTTTTGCAAGCCATTGCTGCAAAAAAAAAAATAACACAACTCCGAGTCCTACTTCAACATGATGACCCTAGTTTTAATCGGCATCTTGGAAGCAGCTATTTTCATAGCCTCTTTGGCCAAAGTTTCAGCCACTCCACCAATCTCATAGAGTACCCTACCGGCTTTAATCTCAGCTGCCTTATATGCAACAGGTCCTTTCCCTGAACCCATACGGACTCCCAAAGGTCTTACAGTAACCTCCGTGTCTGCAATCAGGCGCACCCACAACTTCCCACCACGCCCTGCAGTTCTTGTTATTGCCCGGCGCCCTGCTTCTATTTGTCTGGCAGAGATCCTAGCTGGTTCAAGTGCTTGCAGAGCAAATTTACCAAAAGCAATGAAATTGCCTTTACAGGCTACTCCTGGCATTTTGTTTGGGTTTGTTTATGAAAACTTTAGAGATGACCGATAACTTGGCTATGGAACCTGACAATGAAGGAATAGGATGCATAAAAAATGTACTCCTGGATAGGAGGGAATCTTCGAAGAGCTTCTCACATTTTTAATTTGAGATAATCATATATGACCCACGTAGTATTTAGGGATAGTGGCCAGCAAGTAGCATGCACGATACATTTTTCGGATAATTGCAAAAAGTTCCCTGAGATATTCATTTTTGTATAACTTGTAGCCCTCTTCTTTGGTAATTGCAAAAAAGTACCCCGGATTTGTCATTTTGTTGCAATTTGTATAAAAATGACGATTTTACCCGTACAAGTAAGGTTTAAAATAAAAAATCCATATTTTCATATCCCTTAAATTTCTTACTCTTTGTAAAGAGCATGGATTTTAATAGATACGAAATTTTGGATTTTTTGTTCTTTAATTAATGTTTTCAAATTTAAAAATTTCAAAGGGTAAAATCGTAAATTTGAAACAAATTTATGCAAATAGCAACAAAAGGACAAGTTCAGGGCACTTTTTTGCAGTTATAAAAAAATAGGGATACAAGTTGAAAAAAGTGAATGCCTCACGGTACTTTTTTGCAACTACCCCTACATTTTTTTGCAGGTTGGTACTCTTATCTTTAAATGGCTGTGGGTTGTGACCTTCAACTTGTATTTTGTTGCACTGTGTCAGTTTATTCCAAAACGACATTTTTCCCCTTGAAACTTTAAATTGGCATTATCCCTATTATTTATGAACTTATTGGTTTTCACCAAGAGGCTTTTAGAAAAAGAAAACAGCAAAAAGAGTAATCAGTAGTTATTTCCAGTTCGACTAAGTAACAATATCCCAACCATAAATAAAATTTTGCTGAAATTAATCATTGGATAACTAATATAAATCAGTAAATCAATACGGTATGCCTTCGTGATTATACCATTTCTCATTACACAAGGTTCTGTTACTCTTGACCCCAAGTGAAAAGTGTTGAAACCTACGGAACCATAGGTTTTGAGTTTTGCTTGGCGAGATCACACGAGTATCATGTAAAACACAGTCTACTATACCAATATGGTTCCGCAACTACTCCCGTCTCTCCTTTTCCTATCGAGATCAATGGGCATAAGGCATGTTTCCTATTTTTCAGCTATCAATAGGTTCGATATTGAGTAAGTTTCATTTATATTTTGGGTAATTTGAGGGGGAAATTTACATGAAATTGGTCATTGGCATAATTCAATCTAAGCATATGCAATAAAGACGATTACTTCTCAGATATCCAATACTAAGAGCATCTCCAATCAACATTCCAATTGATACTCACTAGGCAACCAGATATGAACAAATGCCATTGAAATTTACAGCAACACAATCAGAAATAGACACTGATCACCAAACATAAACCAAAGAGCAAGCAAAAATCACAGTAATAAAACGGAAACGAACGGTTCGGAAGCAAAACATGCAATGAACTAAACTATAACTCCATAGAATTTGAAGCGAAACCATATGAAAACTTGAACCAAGTGATTCACAAAATTGAAGCGAATTAAGCAGATTGATCACCAAATACATTGAACAAAATGAGCGCATGAAACCATTTCTGATCAAATAGGTTAAAAACCAAACCTGTAAAGCTCGAGCTCTGTGAGGGAGGGGTGGAGAGAGTGCGCGCGTGAGGTAGAGGACTGAAGAAGAGAGGGATGGAC
>JAYMTN010001212.1:0-13405 GCA_036897425.1 Erodium trifolium
ACTTGTTGAGGAGAAGAGGTGAGAGAGATAATCTTACCAGAGCTTGTTCGCTGATCTTGGATGACCCCTGTGCTTCGTCACCTTCTTCGAGCATCTGGGATTCGTGCTTCCTGGAGGCGTGGAGGATTCCCGACGGCGTTTCTCGGCGACTCATCTTCCCGGAGAGAACACGAAGCAAAGAGAGAGAGGAGAGAAAGAGAGCTCAAATGGTAGAGAAGAGAGTTTTTAGCCAGAAATGAAAGGGCAACCTGGTCTTTTCACACCTACAAAATGAGCCACGTGAGACGCCTGTGAGTCACTGTTCACGGAAACAGACAATTTAAACAGTATTTAATGATTTTTGATAATTAAGTTTTAAAATTTGGTACTATTTGACAATTTTCCAAAATTTGGGTGCGGGTTTGACAATTGACTTTAATACATCGTTAGTACATGGAACTAACCCTATTAGAAATTAATGCAACTGTGGAAACACACTGCACAATTTGGTGGAACTTTTGTGACCAAGTTATGAAAATTGTTATGACCAAATGTGCACTAGATTTACTTTTTTGATACTTTAATCTGATCTTACATGTTATCAAGTTACACAAAATGAACTCAAATTTGAATCACATTGCTATTGTACTAAGCTCGAAAACATAGATCATTACATAACATCATTGTCAAAATCTTATAAGAAACCACATCGCTTTCACAACTTAGGAGGGTTATTGTTGTACAAAACGAACTCTGTTTTATGAGATCCATATGAATTGGACTGATCAACGAATCAGACTAGAATTTGTCAGCCCTCTGACTGTGTCAGCAACGGCAACTCTGACGCCCTGTAAAAACGCGCCAGCGGCCGCGTACTCCTCAAACGCCCGGACGTCCGCCTTGCACCGGAGGAGCTGCGGGAAGAACAGCCAAAAGCCGGTCACCATCACGAATCCAATGGTCAATGCGCCAGAGACCACCCCAGGCAACCGGAATTTCCCGGCGATTAGTTTCTTCAGAGCAACCTCCGCCACCAAGCAGGCTCCATGGAGGAGGAAGAACCACGTGATTTCCCACGTGGGCTTCACGCGGCCAAGGTAGTAAAAGATCAGCTCGTGCATGACAGCCGACACGACGAAGGTGGCCATCACGGCGGGAAGAGGCGCCAGTTTCCTGCCGACGGCGCGTGAGGAGATGTCCCGGATGGGCTCGTATACGGTGGGGCGCAGGATGCTGGTGACCATGAGGTTCCATCTTCTCCCCCAGAAGTCTTGCAGCGAGGTGGAGAGGTACGGCTCGTTGAACTGTGGCTCGAGCTCGAGCTTCAAAAGGGTTCGAGCCAGCGCAGCGAACAGAGCAAGCATGATCTCGAGAGCGAAGTAGATGTGGAAGCAATACAACACCAAAATGATTCTGGGATGGATCTGTTCACTGTAATCGTTGACTCGTACTAAAATGGCCAGAAGCACAACCTTTATGACATAGTATACTGAATTCGGACCTTTGGTTCTCCCATTTTGGTGAGATGGGTTCTGCAGAAGCTTGATTGGAAGACAAGCAAGAGCTGCAAAACTAGCAAGAGAAATGGAACGGTCAGAGCACAAAGGACCTTTGCCAAAAGCAAAGAGCAAGAGCTTGAAGTTTGCGAGCCAGGTAACGAAGAATGCAGTGGTGCCTCCAAGATGCACGGAACGGAGCTTGAGAGGGAGTGCGAGGAAGAGACCGACCACAGGAAGAACGCAAAGTAGCCTTGTGAAGCCCTTTTGGGTCTTCTTCGCCACCACGCAGTGGCAGTAACACAGAGATAACAAGACAGTGAGCCATACCTGTGCACAGTTGTAGATCTCACCCTCCATTGTTGTCTCTAACTCAAATCTTGTTTCACAACTCTGCTTTTAAGGATCTGGTTTCATTTGTTAATTATTTAGTGTGTAGAAAGGTGCTGTAAACCAATTTTTTATGTGAAAAAAGAAAACTAAAAGATTCCACATTTTGTCCAGGTTATTGGGTAGGTGAAGTTCTTCTACTGTTAACAAGTGATGTTTTGATTCCTACGGCTAAAAGGTACTCTTTTCTGTCCTTGACCTTGACTAGCACGAAAAGTTTTTTAAGGTTCTGTCTGGGACAATCGGTCACTAAAATTTGCTGTAACATTTAAGATTTACTTCTTTACTTTTGGAATTCAATGACAATGAACATGTCTATATCAGATAGATGTCACCAATCTATTTCATGTCATATTTCTATTTGGAATGTACAAGTAGAACACTAGTTAAGAGGACCAAAGAATGTATTTTTCTTTCTACACGTCATCCAATTTTCTATTGGTAATTGTCTTTTTTAAATCACAATTCAGAGAGCATGAAATTAGTCGTGCCAAATTCTTGAAACACACTAATACACCAATACAGAATAAGTTTCAGATTGTTCTTGTCCAACCAAAAAGCCCAAATATCTGGCTGCAAACAAGTCTCAGTTCCCCTAAAAACCTCTTCAAGTATTCTAAATTTCTATATGCATTCATATTTATCAGCAAGTTTTTTAAATCATGTGGTATTTCCTCATGTCTGGAAGTTATACAGGAAACGAACCTCCCATATCACTGCTGTTGTTCGTATATTTGCATGTAAGTCTCTGATAGTGCGACCATCAGTGGGAGAGTTTCTGAAACATGCAGATCCTGCATCTCGTACCTGGAGGATAAAGATTATTAACTCGGGCATTTTCATAATTATTACCACATCCAACAAGTAACAACAATTTACCATAATTCTCCAGACTTCCGCTGCACAAAAACTCTGTAGCTACCTTCACCAGGCTTACCGTCGTGAACAATGTTAGCAATGAGATCATACTTTGTTCGTGACTTCTCATTCCCTTTTGGAGTGGGCAAGGGAATGTAATCTTTCAATTCAAGATTTTTTGCTGGGAAGTTTACTGCAAGACAACAATATCAACAGTTAACAATACTGTGGCACGTGAGCAAAATAAGGTGCTCATAATGCTAAAACCAGATTCACAATATTTAGAACTACATTATAGCTCACCTATAATAGGATTCTTCTCTACAAAAAAGTTGTTCTTTGTGAACCGCCGCATATGTAGAATCAGATACTGTGGCAATCTGGTGACACGGTACCTCATCCTTGCAACATGAGGCCGTACGACTTTTGTAATAGCTTCACCATCGAACTTCTTCAATATGTTGAATAGTGGCACCTACAAGCAGATAACACATTATTGGAGAGGCAACAAAGAGGTCTCAACATTTACTGTTTAGCAAGTGTAGCATGACTATCTATGAAGGAAATACACATGGTTGTTATACCTATCCTGTAATGCTTCCACTTAGGACTTATATTAAAGGTTTGGTATAGAGGATTCACATACTCAGTAAGGCTGGGATAGATCACAAATCAAATCATTCTGAAGATGAACCTAGTTCAGATAAATAAAACAGTACAACAGACTTCCAATATGGTTCAAATTGTTCAGAAATAAAAAAGACAACCCTAAATGTTAAAGTAAGATAATGACTTAAACTGGGAATGCTAAAAAAACAACACATAGACATAATGGACTACTCAAATAATTGATGATGAATTATACATATACTTATCCAGGGCAGTCAAACATAAGTCAGGTCTTGAAATGCATTTACAACATATTAATACACATTGCAATTACCATAACCTAAACTTTCATTGACTTTAAATGCCATCAAATCTTAATATCTATGATCAAGTTACAGCTAGTAACATGTCTACATGGGGATACAATAAGTACACTAAATCAAAGCAGTTGGTGATATGTTAAGCATAATATCTATGTTAAGCATATTTTAGGATTGTCGGATTATCCTTGATCATCTCCATTATTTGCTTCCACATCTTATCATAAGGTTCAATCCTACCTCGAGCTACAATGAGCTTAACATTTCTGATATACTTTTAATCATGCGATATCTACAAAACATATTTACCACTTTAGTCAGCAAGATTCAGGCCGCAACTAGAACCAATTGAAAACAAAACTATGAACATCAGATACTATATAAATTGTTAACATTTTTGCTAAGGGAAATGCATTCATACCTGGGGTGTTATATTTTTCTCCATTACATCTTTGAAAAGAGGTGGTGGTGGCAAATCTAATCACAGCATTAAAAATGGCATTCTGGAGGTTTCTGTGACAACATCATGTTCAGCTCCACCATCAGTAGGTTTGGCAATGGCCTTCTGATCATCATCATTTTCCTTCTTTTCCGCAACACTTCGAGGAATTTCTTTCACAACCTCCAATTCCCCCTATTAGGCATGATGGATATAATAAGCTCAAATTAACTACTTATGTGCATGAAAAGCAATAACACCAGGAGTCTAGGATAATATCAAGAACCTGAAAGCAACTGTAGATAATGCTTGTGTTTCTGTTTGGAATTCTAAGACTCGAATGCAGCGTATTAAGGAGCCATGACATAAACTCAACCGGGTCTGACTGTGCACCTATCCGAAACCGTTTTTTACTGGCTTTCATAACTGCCTGCAGAAACTCATGTGGACTGACCTGTATAGTTTACAATCTTCAAAGTATGAGTTTTATGTTGAATAACCACACCTGTAAATTAATATGCATGGAATCAAACCTGTCCTTTGAAGTTTCGTGCATGCCAAATCTTTCGTGCAAGTTCCCCAAATCGTTGAACAAGCGGGGACTTGCAGCGCTGATAATTTTCAGGGATAAGAAAAAAGTTCCTCAAGGGATTCACATGCATCAAAGATTGAATTGTAACATTCACAAAGTCGGTCTCCTTGATGTTATTGAGCCCCACCTGAACAATTACAAGGACAGAAGAAATCATGACTAAAACTAAAAGATTGCTGGAGATCGCACGGAGGAAAGAGGGGGAAAAGGCATTACCATTCCAGGCAAGTAATCTGAACCATCAAGTGCCCTAGACCATTGCTTGTTTTTGTCAAGCATTTCCACTTGTTCCTGGTTAAATCTGCATCATCAATGCCTGCTAATAAAACACACCAGCAAAATAAAGAGGAAAATGCAAGCCATGACATGAAAAAAAAAAAACAATAAATCTAACAAAAATATATACTAGTAGAAATGAAAAACAAGAAACAAACAACATAACCAAATATAAGAGCTTTCAGAAAGCAAACTAACCTTGGGTTTAGAACATGCCGAATGTCATCCAAAGATGGGTCATTAATTTCATATCCGTCGGGGAGACAATAAACTTTCTCAGTTCGTAAATTGATATAAACATGATGACCTGCTTCAAGGCTGTGAGTATATGCATGAGACTTCTGCCCTCTACCTTGGTAATACTTACCACAAACAAAACATGCGAACACATTCAAATTTGACAAAGACACCGAGCAAAACCTTTCGAAGTCAAAATCCAAAACCTGCATAGCATAAATACTTAAAAATGAGATAATGGCGCTTTTGTAGTAAAGTATTTTGTATCATAATACATGATCCAATAAACATGAGACTGTCAAAGAAAACAATCCGATAGGCTCGTTGTGTAATGCACTGAACAGCAGGACTCTCCAAGTATACAATTTGCTAATAAATGTAACACAATGCAATCAAGAACAGGACTTCCTAGTAACAAAATTGTATCCATAATATACACCGCAATTAAGGTGAATTGAATACCTTCGCACTTCAATCTGCCTAATTCAACTCCCATGGCTGACATTGTACTCATCCTCATCTTCAATTTTTGTACCCTCGTGCGATGCGATGTTCTTCTATCTCAGTACTCATTTTCTCTTCAACTGATGGTTTCACTGTGATTAATACCTATTCCATTGTAATGAAATCGAAGCAAACATCCAAACCAAGATTCTCGGTTTTGGGGAACCCATGAATTTTGGTCGGAACCGCAAAAAGCTGATAGAATTCGTACCTGCAAGGCTGCAACACTTGGTTACTACGGCCGAGAAGACGAGGGAAAAAGGACAAGAACAAACCGGAAGTCTTCACTCTTCAGCAACGAGCCCTGATTTACGCGCCAATCATATTCCGCCACCTGGACTTTAATAACTGGGCTTTATGGGCCGCTCTTCTGATCCATCATACGAACACCGCACACTTCTGTACGGCTGTACTATTGTTTGGGCCTCTAGAACATGAAGGGCTCATTCCAAAGTAGTCGGTTTGGATCAACTCCAGGTCTTGATTTGGCGGTTCGATTTAGTTGTTACAGCTAGATTGTGTTCGTAAGACAGAGACATACATACATCTTTTGTGAGCTCTCACGTGATGTTTTCTCATACACTCATTTAATGATCGCATATGACAAATAGTAACTTCAACTTCACATTACAAATCTTAGACCGGAACAGAAAACAATATAACATAATAATACGTACAAACGGTACAATAAGTGTATGCTTCAAACTTGATTTTTTATCAGTAAATTTTTATATTACAATCTTCTTTTTAAAGCAAAAGAGAAGGCAAGTGGCAAAAGCACCCTCAATTACAAACGAGAGCACTGACATCAAAGTCCAGCATCAAATGCATAACTATGACAAGGTTGAACTCAAGACCTATCATATAAAAGGTTGAGCTTTAGCTACTATGATATCCCTTATAAATCGATGATACAAGAATGGATGGGTAATTTTATGTTTCATCTTTTTATTTTGAATGAAAATTATGTTACTTATAATCATCAATTTTTAAAATGTATCGGACTATCATTTTTTTTTGTATGATTACCCTTAAAACTATGGATTCTGTCAAGAAATTGATCACATACGTAACCTTGAACTTTTAAAACGCATCGTTTTACCACTCTAATTATTGATTTTTTTAAACTTTTTGTTCCTATCTATAGAAGGGGGTAATTTAGCCATTTCAAACGAAAACTAATGAAGTTGTTGACGCCTTGGCCGTTATCCAAAAAAAAAAACTACGACCATCATATAGGACATTTTAAAGTTTCGTTTTTTTTCTTGAAAAATGGCATTTTTAAGTTAAACAACATACGTAGATTTTTTAAGATATGTAGAATGTGTTGTCTTCAAGACCCAACGGTGAAAGACAGTGAAACACAGAAGAGAATGCCCAGAGAAACAGAAGGAAGTGAGACTTGGTAACAACTTATTAATTTGCCACCGAACTTTTTTTTATAAATTAAATGCCTTGATTTATTATTTTTTTTGTTTAAGAAGAAACAAAATTTTTAGTTATGTCACAGACAAAAACCTTGGTTAACGACAATTATTTTTTTAATATAAAAAAATAGCGTCGCCTGGCATTGTCAGATCATCGGTAGTTGACCGAAGTCGCTTATCCACAGATCAAATCAAACGGTCCAATTCGAGCAGAGAATCCTTATTTTGTTGACATATATACCCCTACCTCACCCAGCATTCACAGCTCGCTGCTAGTGTAATAACACGGGAAATATATGGGCTTATCGTCATTCAACAGCAAGTTTACTCACCAAAACACGGCTAAGCTGATGATAAGGATAATGTACAGTTCCCGCAACCTCCTCCTTGGTTCCTTGCCATCTTTTTTACTTTTCAGTAAATTCTGATGATCAGGCATTCGAAAGTACACAATTGCCCCTCTTTTTGCCTCACTACGAAGGGTAGTTTGGTCAGTACACTGTCATATAGATAAGAGAGAGGGGCCAGACCATAGTCATAGAGAGGGACAAAAAGATAAGAAGAAGAAGACAGAGAGAGGGAGAAGAGGTGGGTTGTTTGGGGTTAATTTATATGAAAAATGGCGTCTGATGAAGATATAGCGAGAGGGGTGGAGGCACTTCTCCGTCAGATAGACCCCAGCTCCGTCACCACCTTAAACGACGTCGTCCACCAGCTGGAGGCCAACTTAGGGGTCCATCTCTCCCACAAGGCCGGCTTCATCCGGGACCAGATCAACCTCATCCTCCGCTCCCACCCCCAACAATCTCCTCCGCCGCAGCCGCCGCCACAGCACCACCATTTTGCCCCCCGCCACCACTTCCCCTCCCATTTCGCTCATTACCCTTTTCACCATGACCTCAACTTCAGCCATCCTCAGCAGGACCCGCCTCCCCGACCCCCTTTGCACCTCCTCCCTGACCCCTTACCGCCTGTAATGCCCAAGGCAAGGTTTGCATTTTCACCTTCTCTTGGTTTCTAGGGTTTATTTTGCTTCCTCAAGTTTTGTTTTTGGTCTTCAGTTTTAGGTTTTGGGTTGTGACTGTCATTGCTTGGCAATTTGGGGTTATTGTTCATTGATTATTATTTATTTATCTTAAGTAAATGCTCTTTTATTTATGTCAGAAAGTTGGCTGCTTTGTCAAACTTTGAAGTCTGTACTATCTGGATCTCACCCTGTGATACTTTGTATCAAGTGTTATATTCAATTTATTCTGTTTGCTATATGACTTTGATATTGGTTGTTGTACATATTATCATTTGAACCCATCTGTCTATTTTTACTGCTTGCTTGAAAGAGATAAGGTTTATTTGAAAATTCTGACATGCATTATGTTATATTCTTATGCCCTGTATATTTTGATCAGTGCATGACCAGGTCTATTAAGTGAATTGTAATTCTATTTTCAGTGCTCCAGCTGGAGCCAAAAGAAAGGGAGGCCCAGGGGGTCTAAACAAAGTTTGTGGTGTTTCACCAGAACTTCAGGTCATTGTTGGTGAGCCTGCTTTGCCAAGAACCGAGGTAGATATTCATTTCACAGACAGCATCATGTTTGGTGATCGATGATATTCCTATGGTATGGGTGTTATAACAACTCAATGTTCCTTGATCCAGATTGTGAAGCAACTTTGGGCATACATAAGGAAACACAATCTCCAGGATCCGAGTAACAAGAGAAAGATAATCTGTGATGATGCCCTGCGTGTTGTGTTTGAGACGGACTGCACTGACATGTTCAAAATGAACAAGCTGCTCGCTAAACACATTATTCGTCTCGAGCCTACAAGTATGTTATGTTGTGTATTTATAGAACATTTGATTCTTGATATAATGACTTAAAGAAATCCTTTTTTTACTAACCCTTTTACTGTTTTTAGAGGAGTCAACAAGTCAAGCTAAACGATCCAAGGTGGATGCTGAGTCTACGACAGAGAGTACTGAACTTACTCAGTCTCCTGCTTCATCACCGGTGATAATATCTGAAGCACTAGCCAAATTTTTAGGTGTTGGAGAGAGGGAGATGCTCCAGTCAGAGGCATTACGTCAAGTTTGGGAGTATATAAAAAGTAATCTTTTGGAGGTGGGTGGGTAACTGGTTGCTGAAACTTGTGCTTCTATCCATACCTTGAAATTTCTGCTTGTCGCATATGATACTTTATATCTCATATAGTACAGAAGATTAATCTGGGAAATTACTGTGATTTGGTTAGATAAGTATTTTACCAGTAAGTTTAACTTGTCTTTGGTTTATGTGTTTAGGATCCCTTAAACCCAATGGTGATTCTATGCGATGCAAATCTCCACGAGCTTCTTGGGTGTGAAAGCATATCTGCACTGGGGATACCAGAGATGTTGGCTCGCTATCATATTCTCAAGCAGTCATGATGGATGGTGAGTCTAAACTGCATTGAAGTCAATCTTCTTTTATCATATCTTTTTTAAATTTACATTCAACCCCATCTACTTGAGTATCATTCATTTATGTTGATGATTTATTTGAAAAGGTGATACTATAATCTTCAACCATTCCTTTTTGCAGGAATAGGAGGCTGGTGCAGCTGATAGTGAAGACTTGGTTTTAGGTGATGTTATGTAGTCTGTATATCAGTATCAAATGCTAACCTGGTCTAGTGGCAAGGATAATATTGTAGTTATGCCATTACCAAAGGGTTTTAGGATTTTGTTTAATCTAATTGTCATTTTCGATTATGAAAACATAACCTCAGAACTCATATTACTGATCCAAATGAAAAATCCTGGTTTCATCGGTAACTGTTTGATTAATCTAATTATATGGGAAAATTTCAGTATAATACCCTGCCAAACATTTAATTTCAGTATAATACCCTGGCAAAAATTTCTTGCACTTTCATACCTAAACCAAACATTTAATAACAATTTCATACCCAGCCGTTAGTTTTCCATCTATTTTAACAGAAAATGGTCATGTGCGAAGCACATGACCTTATGTTTTTTTTAAATGTCAAAAATACCCCTTATGTATTAAAACCCTAATCTCCCTTTTGTTTTTTGTTTTGTTTTTTATTTCTCCCTCTATTTTCTATTCTCTCTCTTCACCATCAGAGTAGCTAGGTCGATGGAGCTCCCTCTACGGGCCCTCGCTCGCCGGAGCTCCCCTACACGCCCACACCGTCCGCCCTACATTTGGTAAGCCTCCGACTGGAAGATGATGCCGGAGCAGATCCGTGGAAGGAGAGATTTGGGAGGTCGAGGCAAGCCGAATCTGGGCTGAAAACGGCCGGAGGCGAGGTCGAGGTTGCCGGTGAGATTCGTACCTGGTCTTTGGGAGTGAGAAATAGCCTTGATTTGGTAAAAATATATTCAAACCCGATTTGAGATGAAAGGCTTTGAGATGAAAAACAGATTTGGTCTGTTTATTGAGATGGGTTTGAATTTTGTCACATTCCATTTAACTGTATAATTTTGTGGACTGAGATGGGTTTGGAATTTGTTGTTTTTCGTGTTTCAAGTTGTATATTTTTTCATGTTACTTACTGTAATTTTTTTGGATCTGATTCCTATATAAGATGCTTTCGAGTGGGACTTACATGGAACCCTTTGAAGTTTTAATGATTTTGAATGTTGTTTCTGTACTCTGTTTTTGGGTAGCCAAATGATAAATAAAATGGATTTTTAGCTTGATTTTTTCAAGATTGGAATTGGTTGGGATTGGAGTTGATAATTTAGGACAAACATGTATTTTGAGATTAGGGAATTTTTGATAAACAAATAGCTATGATGTTCTTTCCAGAACATGAAATGATTCTAAAATGGATTTTGGAAAAGTTTGGGTATGTTTATGAAATGATGGTTGAATAGGTATCAAAATGATAAATAAAAAACAATAAAAATAATTAAGAATATCAAATGATAAACTGAATTTTAAAAATAAAAATTGAATTTATAAAAATAAAAATAGAATTTTTGGAAATAAAAACTGAATTTATAAATAAAAAACAGATTTTTTGAAAATAAAAATAATTTTCGAATTTTTTAAAAATTGAATTTCTATTTTTAAATAATAAAACTAATTTAAAAATAAATAAATGACATATTTTGAAAAATTAAAAGGTAATGAAGGACATTGTTGTCATTTCACTCATTTTTTAGTTCTGAAAACTCAATGGCATACTTTTGAAAATTTGACTGAAAGTTAGGGGTATTATGGACATTTTAACTTTTTCCATCCAAACTAACGGAAAGTTAACTGCTGGGTATGAAATTGTTATTAAATGTTTAATTTAGGTATGAAAGAACAAGAAATTTTTACCAGGGTATTATACTGAAATTTTCCTTAATTATATTCTTAAGGGTGCATCTCATTTTTTACAGACTGGCTTAAATATGGGTCGAGAATATGGTTGCTGTAACTTTTATTTCGTAGGTGCATCTCAGAAATTTGATACAGGTCCACAAGCTTTGGGCTTTGATGAAACATCGCCGTCCTTAATATGAACGTATAGGTCCGCATGACTTGGCAGGTGGCTCTATCCATCGCCTTGAAAACTTTTGGATTATTTCTTTTATTGCTCATTTACCCCATGACTTGACTATTTCACTTAGACACTTACGAACAATTGTGTACTTTTACTCCCAACGTTAGTTTGTGATCTTATTCGGATCTCTTTGATGGCGTTTTAGCTGAACCTTGCTTCACTTACTCGTCGGATATTGTTCCTTGCATTTATGAGGTTTATGGTATCTTTGAAAAAGAAATATTGAAGTAGGGCCTTCATGATGTCTTGGGGAAATCAAGTTTGGTGACAGCAAAAATGATGCTTTCTTAGCCAGTTATTTTGTGCTTGATCAGCGTTTTATGATTTTGATGGTTGAGGTTCAAGTTATGTAATAGTATAAATTTATCTTTTTGTAAATATAAGGGAAACTCATATACGCCGTAGTTGTCGTGTATTTAAACGTAATTACTGACAAATTTTTCGACATGGCTTCTTCTCCCTCAGTCAGCTCTATCTCTTCACTTTGTAATCGACGTTCTCTTCTTTGGGCACTGTCTTTGCCACCTACCGTCAATCCACCACCACCACCACCTCCTCCCCTATCTATTTCGGCGTTTATCCTCTGGATCCCTTCTCAGAACGGACGGGGTAAGAAATCAAAATCGCTCCGCTACCCCACCATCACTTGCGGTGGCTTTATCGTGGTCCTACATCTCCTCCCTCGCTATATGAACCAGTTTAATCGGGAGGACGAGAATGGCTCCAGCGACAAGAGAGCGTTGGTTCCAACCACTATGGATCTCCGCGCATGGTCCCTTCAGCCTCTCAACCTGAATCATGGAGATTGGGATCAGCGGTTGGATTTGTGGGTGTGGTTGACAATGGAAGACAGTGGTGTCCCCTCCAGAGGATGGGTATTAGCATGAGACCTAGTTTGCCCCAACAACCAGGCGACTATTGAGGAGATACGTCCCGTCCCAATGGGATCTGGCACAACCCGATCCCAAACCTCCTCCTTTTCCGGAGGACCTCTTCGGCTACCTGGGTTCTTCATTCCAAAGGGTCTCTACAGCGGGACTAGCAAGTTTGTTAGGCAAAGCAGGTTCACCGAGTCGAGCCAAGGAAGGTGATAGATGCGCACCCCCACGAGAGTAATTGTAAATCTCCTAATGGATTAATCGAACTTTTTTACTTATAGGGTAAGTGTTTCGGACATGTTCGGAACTATGCCTCACTTTTATTTCCTGTCTTCATAAAAATATTTCCACATTTGATATGTCATGGCTATCAATATTTTTTTTTTTTGCATTTCATAATGATAGGACATATTCTTTACAATGTATAATGTTAATAAAAATAATTGGTTGTGTTGTTTTAAATTTTGGATGGGAAACAGAGATTAATCTGTTAGTCTCCTTAAATTCACTCAACTTTGACGAATTTGTCCGGCTCATTCAACCAAGAAGAGTCATATGGTCAATTGATTGGGAGAAGAAAATGTCATTGGAGTGCAACGATTAGTCGCTAACATCTCTTCCCCCCGACATATAAATGAACTACACAGTCTAAATTTAACACTCTCTTCTTTAAATACTGTTTCGGAAGCTGATGTGGCGTTAGGATTGGCGTTGCAGGCCGAGAAGTCTAGTGAAGCCCAAATGCTTGAGCCTGTTTCGGATGGGCTGGGTGTTCAGGCCTTAGACAAGGCTGAATCTGGGTCTGGCGTGGCCCAAGCCCAGTCTGATCAGGTTTCTGATTAG
>JAYMTN010001213.1:0-13404 GCA_036897425.1 Erodium trifolium
GCACCGTCTCAAAAGAGTGATGCTGAAATATGCCACTACCCCATCCATTGTATCCATCACCTGGTTAAAGGGTACTCCATTCCGAGCATACCAAATAAGCCACATCAACAAATAGTCTACACACCCCTAACTAGACCACCAGAACCCCCATTCGTTTGTGAAACTTAAATAAAAACTATGGTAGCGGAAAATATGTAAGGTCAAGACCAACTGAAGAAAACTACGTCTACGGGTGTGCCTAAACGCTGCTTGATCCCATGGTGAGGACTCGTTTCTCGTGAAGAGTGGGATCAGATAAATGTCTCAATAGAAAGTGGAGCAATCCTGGCTAGATTTAGGGTCGCCTTCCTTTGCGTCCTGTGAACTTCCGTGTGATTGAACCTTGCAAAAAGGGAAAAAACTGACAAAATAAAGAAGAACCAAGCGATCATGACGACCCAAACTCGGGAGGAAGATTGAGGAGGAGACATCGGTGGAGGCCAATGAGGTGGATACGGCAATGACGACTTTAGGGGTGGCGGAGGCTAATCAAGGGAGAGGATCTGAGACGGGGAGGTCGACTAATATCGAGAGGAACTAGACGCAAATCATTGAGATTGTAGAGGGCGATCGAAACAGAACCCAAAAACACGTCGTTAATGACTAGAGAAAGCCTATGATACAAAACGACGCGAAAAACAAAAACCTAACAGACATCATGAGCCTTGCGCTTAGAAGCTCTCAAGTAAGGCTTAATTACCATATACATGCATGTCAAGTTAATCTAACAGGGAGACACATACTTGTTTTAAGAGAATTAAATTAAATTAAATATAGATAAACTTTTGTGAAATGCACTTTTTGTTTTTGAAAGGACCTTACCCTAGCACTTGGAAGAACTATTTCGCAATTGCTGAATCTTTTCATGTCACAATGTTCCTCTTTAGTCGCGTGATCGAGACATACTTACAGTGGAGCATATTTTAGAGAATATTATACTCTTGCCTTTATTCAACCTTTTTTTTTGTTTCTCATGATACAACGAAAGTCGCATTGGATTAAATTTTATTTGGGTTAGATAAGAAGTTTGGAATTTCGACGTGATTATTTGCACATGTCCAAATGATTTAAAGGAAAGAGCCTGCGACAAGTGAGTTAATTTTAAGATCAAACATTTCAATCCAATAACCGTAATTTACTTGAAGATCGGGTGTAGTCAGATCCCGAGAGGACGGGTATGTCTCCTCTAAAACACTTCGTGCCCCCCTGAAGATCACATTGATCCCGACGAGGTTGCTTTGCAGGTCTCGCCTTGATAAACGCTTTCCTCCATCGGTCCAGGTAGCGCCCACCAAAAGTCGCTTCCGGGGGAAGGATAGGTGTGGCTTGGATACCAGGAATTGGCACCCAGGTCGGCTCGGGGGAGGGTCTGAGACCCAAAGCCAGCGTGAGGGCCATGTCGCGTCCAAGAGGAGACATGGGTTGCTCGTCCAGGTAACCGCGACGGCGGTCGTGCATCGCTCGATCGGCTATGTTGGGCAGATGTTGCGAGGTCGAGTAGATGTCCACCTAGCTATGGATCCTGATGTGAAGTCTCCGATCTCAGGGGTCCAATAGGTTCCTGGTTGAACACGAGCGGCATCGTTGAGCGATACCTTCGGGTAGCCCTGACGACGGAGAGATTGCCATAGCCCTCGACTTGCTAGTGGAGCGCTACAAATGGCAGGGTCCTCATGGTGCATGACAGGGTCCTCGCTTCTCTCCGACCCTATCCCACTCAGGAGATCAGACCCAAAGGACGTCCGTGATCCAGGACGCCTGGGCCCACTGTGTCGGGGAAAGAGGGCCGAGTCTCCGACCAAGGCCTAAAGGCCTTGCGCCATAGTGGAATCGACGAACAAGCGATAAGGAGTGCCCCTCTGATCATACCCATCCCAGTTCGGACAAGCCTTCCGATCCAACTCTCCAAGGCCTCTTCGTCCTCAAAGCCCGAGGAATTCTCGTAAGGGACGATAGGCAGGAGATCATGTGATGCATGATGTGTGTCCTGCTGATACCCCAAAAGAGTCTGGCGGTAGATCAAAGGAGGGAAAGAGACTTTCCCATGGTGTACGTTCCAAACAAACATTGTATCAGTCAAGGAGTGACTAGGTGACGGAAGGACCGTCGGACGTCGAGGGAGATGGTGATACCATCGTAATGAGGTGGATGCGGATAGGAGACGAAAATGGGTTCATAAACCATAAAAGAGGATAATTATTTTTGCCTTGGCAATTTTCGATTTAGTATATACTTTATTCTCACCGTGATGGTAATTTCAGTGGACTTGGAATCACGACCAATAAAATAAAATTATCTACACCAAAATTGGATTTGTAAAGCATTATCCTTTTGCTATTGGAAGATCCAAAAACCAAGCTCTTCGTTTGATCCTCTCCACGTGTCCCCGATCAATTGAGCCAAGCTCACTCTTTGTATTTATTCGTTTCATGGATAAAAATGCCTAAAGATCTGCTCTTTGGTCTGTGCGGACCACTCCACCACCCGTCCTCGCCAAAATGGCAATTTCACATCAAATCATGCGCAATTATGTGTATCACGAAAATGACGTTTTATTATATATACATATACTACACCTTTTATTATAATCACTATACAAATATTATATTTATGGAAATGATATTATTGATAATCTTTGTGATACTTTAAAATTGATCGATTAATTTCAATGAAGTGTTAATTGTGATATTATAATTTTAATCCAAGGTCAAGTCCGGGTATAAGTTCTATGGTGATATACTACGCGATGGTACGTCGATTCATCCGTTTCTAGATCCCAACTTATAGTGGTTTTGTTTTTTCGATAATGATATCTTTTGAATGGATTTACACATCAGTGAGCCCTTATCGATGGTTGGGAAAATAATCGAAAAGATCAAAACCAAGATAATTGAATTGAATTATGGCACCAAATCATTGAACCGAACTCGAATGATTAAAAAACGGTGCTAGGCGGTTGAGGAATCGGAGAAGAACGAGTTCAATCTGATTCTCTCGGTTTATTGATGTCCAAAAGTGACCACAAGCTCAACCTGTGCCTCTTATTCTTCTCTCTCCACCCGGTTCTAGATGATTCGGTCCTAAAACCGAGCACCAGCTTGTAGCCGGAATGTAAAAAACCGCGGGCTTTTAGGGTTTTGGGTATATGCCCGGTTATTGTATATCTTGAAGAAGTCTCCTATCCGATTAACCGATCGTACTCACCCCCAACTCTTATGCGATGTTTTAATCACATTTAGATTCATTTTTATCCAAAACTAAGTAGATAGTCTTTGCGGAGTTCGTCCCGATGACAACATGTTTCTTTGTTAAAAACTAAATCCCGATTCAAAACTAAATCCCGATTCGACATCCACAGAGGACAATAAAAAATAGACTATTCATCCGTTCCTGAATTCGATTTCGAAAAGTTTCCGATTATCGAATATGAGATTATCGTAAATCATAAAAACGATAAAATATATTTATTTATAATTTATAATAATAATATTAAGAGAGAAGTGGAGATGTCCTCAGTTCACTTCGTGGAATAAATATAGGGAACAAGCCGCACTTGTCTCCCGAATCAAACAGAGGCGCTAGGAGTATTCGCTATCTCTCTGCTTGCTTCTCTCTCAACAGCTCAGCTCATTCTCCACTGCTCTCTCTCTCTCTGTGCTCGTTAGGGTTTTGTCTCTCACGATATTGCAAAGGTCACTAAGCCACACGCGCATTGATGGACGCGTATTCGCTTCATCTGGCCATGGCGGCTCTGGTCGGAGCCTCCTTCGTCGCCGTATCGGCGTATTATATGCACAGGAAAACCCTAAATCAGCTACTGGAGTTCGCCAAGACGGTGGACCGGGACAGGGACGGCGACTCCGACGGCGATTCGCCGCAGCATTCGAAGAGGCACGCCTCCGATAAGCGACGGGGACAAAGGAGGAAGGGGAACGGGTACTACCGCCGGCGATCGGGCTCTATGCCGGACGTTACCGCCATTTCAGGCGGTGTAGACGGGGACGAGAAGCTGAACGGAACAGCCGCCATGGACGGTATTCCGGCTGGTTTGCCGAGGCTGCGCACTCTTTCCGAAGGTATCATCGCTATAGTGATTATCTGTTCTGTGTTGTTAATTTCATCGCCTCAGCTTCCGTTTTCAATTTGGCTGCTGTAATTGGTTGGGGAGAATGAAATGGGTACTGAGCATTTGTGTTGAACGAAAATTGGAATTTCTTAAATATAGCAGTATAATTTTATAATATTGATTTTGAATGTTTGAATTGAAATGAGTTGAGATTGTTGATTGCCATGGAAACATGAACTACATATGGGTATGGTATCCACATAAAATGTTCTGATTATAATTCATGGAAAACAAACAGCTGAGGTACATTTCCACTGTTAGCAGCTTTTTGGATTAAAAAGAACTACTTTTTTTTTTGGGTATTTTGAGTTCAATTTGATGTTATGTAATCATTCAAGGGAAAACAAAGCATATAGTGAAAAGCATCTAACTATGAGTCAGTAATGTTCAATTCGAGCCATAGATCACCCCGATCATACAGAGTTTACTGGGAAATGCATGCCAATCTACACTTAAAATGTTTCATTGGTTCTCTCAAATCTTTTAAGTTTATTGGGAATTTAAGCCTCCTGACTTGTGTATGGTGGATGAGCCTTTTAAACTGTTATGTTGTAACTATGCTGTTTTTAACCTTATCAAGGGCACCTTTAGTTGGTTGTCACACTAGCATGGCAAATGTTCATAGAACTCCAATTTGATTTCTATTTCCTGAGTTTATGTTAATTACTTTTACTAATCAAACAACTTTGCTTCAGGGAAATCGTCTGGGCACATAGGCTCTACCAAGCGAGTTTCAAGTTTTATTAGACCCACTTCTCCCAAGTCTCCAGTTGCTAGTGCTAGTGCCTTTGAAAGTGGAGAAGGATCTGAAGATGATGATAACATGACTGACAATTCTAAATTAGACACTACATATTTGCTTACTAATGGGACCACTGTGAGTTTATTCTGAACTTATCAAGACACTTTTCTTTTGGATCTGCAAAAAACAGAGATGTGTATACTTGGCCTTGTAGTTCATTAAAATCATCTGCTCTCTCTTTGCATCTGTTCTTTTCCTGCTACATTTTAATGCCGTATGTAACTGAAAATTGGCAGGACTCTGCTAAGGAGCATGTTAAAGCCAGTGGAGATCCAATCTCTATATCTACGCCAAGCATGATTCGTTCGCACAGTGTATCTGGCGACTTGCACGGTGTTCAGCCCGACCCTATTGCAGCTGATATTTTAAGGAAAGAGCCAGAGCACGAAACTTTTGCACGACTTAAAATTACCCCAACTGGTATTGAATCTGTTCATGATGTACATCCTTTTTGCTTCAGTTCACATATAGATATATGTACTTATGAGTATCTATGTTGTCCAGTTACCATAGGATGTTGCATGTTCGCTATCATGTTAGAATATAGACATATATCTGTGAACTAAGCATCTTAACTACTTGCACAAGTTGGAAAGTTAACTGATAATGTCATTCCATAAAAAATGGAATCAGTCACTTGAGTGTTATGTTCAATGTTCTCGAGGAATTGTGCCTGGGGCACTTCATATGTGAGCTGCATGACTGAGCTTCAAAATAGCAGAGTGAGGTGATTTGATAGACTCAAAAGACCTATCTGTTAATGTATTTATGTGCTGACGGAGTTGGGTCATGCTTCATTGAATTGATCTCACCATTACTTGACCATTGACCAGCACCTCGTGCCTTACAAAAATTTGCGACACTATAACCGGTTAATTATCTTTTGAAAACTGTTCAAATGGATTGTGAAATCAGTATGGGCCTAACATACATTTACAGATACATATGTTTCCCAATATTACAACAATGTATTTTCTTCCTTCCCCCTATCATTTCTGTTATTTACTCTTCTAGTAGTAAGCCTCTGATCACTTGGAATAAAAGCATGAGTTGTAAGTGACAAATTAAAAAAAACTGTAAGTTTCAATTTTTAGATTAAATTTATAAATTGCACACTGAGGATATTTTTGTTTCTACGTGATTTTTATCAGAGGTGCCATCGCCTGATGAAGTGGAGGCTTATGTGGTTCTTCAAGAATGCCTAGAAATGCGAAAAAGATACGTGTTCAAGGAAGTGGTTGCTCCATGGGAGAAAGAAGTTATATCTGACCCGAGCACACCAAAGCCTAACCCAGATCCATTTTCTTACACTCCTATGCAAAAAAGTGATGTGAGACTAAACATATGATTCTAGTATACTTTATAATCCAAAGCTATTTATTGTTTTGCCTACTAATTGGTTTGTTTATGTTTATGGCAGCATTACTTTGAGATGCGAGAGGGGGTCATCCATGTATATGCAAATAAAGATGGTAAGGGACAAGAACATTTTATTTCCACTAATCTCTATGAATTAGAAACTTTTCTTTCACTGATGTTTTTTTCTTCAATATTTCTCAGCAAAAGAAGAACTTTACCCTGTTGCTGATGCCACAACTTTTTTTACCGACCTACATCACATACTCCGTGTTATAGCGGCAGGGAATATGAGAACTTTATGTCACCATCGTCTTGTTCTCCTGGAACAAGTGAGTGTCATTAGTTGAATATTTTTTGTATGACAGTTCTCTATTGATCTGTATTCTTGTCATTTGTATGGCAAACATTGTTAACACACGCACCCTAAAAAAATCCAGAAATTCAATCTTCATTTGATGCTGAATGCGGATAGAGAGTTTCTTGCTCAGAAAAGTGCACCACATCGTGATTTCTACAATGTCCGCAAAGTTGACACTCATGTTCATCATTCAGCATGTATGAATCAGAAACATCTTTTAAGGTTCATAAAATCAAAGTTGAGGAAAGAACCTGATGAGGTAACTACCTCATTCTATAATGTTATTTCTTCCTCTTCTGTTTTTTCTTTATGGAAAATGTGATACACATGCTTAATTATGTATAAAACCATGTTTGGCTGATTATTAATCCTTATTCTTTTCATTCACTTTTGTGTGCAAGTATGTGCAAGAATACTTGATATGTATTGAAATGTCTCCTAACCATGTCTCATGTGCTTCTATTCAGGTCGTCATATTTCGAGATGGGACTTATCTGACCTTGAAAGAAGTTTTTCAGAGTTTGGATTTGACCGGGTAATGAAACATCTTACTATGATCTTCACATTCCCCTTACCACCCCCTTTACCCCAAGGGAAAATATTCCAGTATATTGTTATTTTTCTCGCCATTCTTCATCATTGGATCTACTTGATTAAATGTAAGATGTAGTTTCTGATCTCTTTTCCCAATGCTTGAACAGGTATGATCTCAATGTGGATCTGTTAGATGTGCATGCAGACAAGAGCACATTTCATCGCTTTGATAAGTTCAACCTTAAATATAATCCTTGTGGTCAAAGTAGGCTCAGAGAGATTTTCCTCAAGCAGGATAATCTGATTCAAGGTATCCCATGTTATTTTCCTGTTACTATTTAAATCCAATCATTGTTGAAGTCACAATCTTGTTATCCCATAGATCTGATGTTGCTTCATCTAATTACTCTATGTTTTAGTTTTAAAATATTTCATATCTTATTTAGATCTGTTTAGTTTTCTGTTCTGTCTGTCAAATCTTTTTTTACTAGTCTTTATCTGCAAATCAGTACATGGAAATTCCACAAGCATTATGAAATGGGCACTTGTTCATGCGCACATTTCCCTCCGTGTCAATGGGTGAAAAGAATTACAATCTTCTTCAGTAAATGGATAATTTTGTGATGTCATGTTTCCTTTCATAGATTGTTGTGCATTTCTTTTTCTTTCCTGTGCTTATTTTTAATTTGGTATCATGGCTTCTCATGTGAACAGGTCGTTTTCTGGGAGAGCTGACAAAGCAAGTTTTTGCTGATCTCGGCGCTAGTAAATATCAGGTGCTTAGTCTTATGTCTACATACATATTAAGATATGCTGTTTGTGCATTGGCAAAACAATTATTTTAATAAATTATGTTTTGTTTTCTACTTCTTCAATTGTTTTTTCCTCTGAATACTTGTACCAAGTCTGATGCTCTATTTTGATGTTACAGATGGCAGAATATAGAATATCCATATATGGTAGGAAACAGAGTGAGTGGGACCAACTCGCAAGCTGGATAGTGAATAATGATTTGTATAGTGAGAATGTTGTTTGGTTGATTCAGGTATTTACACTCTCTCTGGTTATAACTGCTAGTTTATAATGAGTATTCCAATAGTTATATCATATCGATCAATTGCCACTGCTCTATGGATAATTAAATAATTGGTCTTCATACACTCAAAATAAGCAATTAGCGATCTTATCAGTGAATAGTGAAAAAGTGTCCTCAACCCGAGTCTATACCACTCCAAAAGAATAAGCATTATAATATTTTGTTGTATACCATGCTTTTTTCTGTAGGCAGGGAATCAATTTATGCGTGTTTATTTAGTTTTCATCACTCGTAGTCATCTTTTGATTTTGTCCTTTAAAGATTTGAACATAGAAACAAAGATTACTATTTGGTTCTGAGGGTACAGGTTGGAATTTGCCACTTGCTATACTTAACAAACCTTCTATCTTGATTGTAATAATGTAATGATGTTCTTTTCCAGCTTCCACGGCTATACAATATTTACAAGGACATGGGAATAGTGACTTCCTTCCAGAACATACTTGATAATATATTTCTTCCACTGTTTGAGGCTACAGTTGATCCAAATTCACATCCTCAGTTGCACCTCTTCTTGAAACAGGTATGCAATTTCTTCTGGTATACTATGCTAATTGTTCATGCTATAATTATTTGGAAAATCGTGTTGATGTTCACTGCATTTCTGGTTGTTTCTGTTTGTTTGGGTTTTCAGGTTGTTGGATTGGATTTGGTTGATGATGAAAGCAAACCCGAAAGACGCCCCACTAAACACATGCCCACACCCGACCAATGGACCAACGCGTTCAATCCTGCATTTTCATACTATGCTTATTACTGCTATGCCAATCTTTACACCTTAAATAAGGTTTGTCCCCTTAAGAGCCATTATCATGCTTAAGTTTTTTATCATCAATTATTTAAAGAGAACCTTATTTACTCCCCCTGACGACCTTTGATATTTAGGAACCCCCTATAGGTGATGGGTTATCAGTAACACTGTTACCTTTTGTTATTAATCAAAATCCCACAATTCACACTGAGTAGGTGATGGTTTTATCAGGAACACACTGAAAAGGTGACAATGTGTTCCTGATAAATAAAACCATCACCTATCCCGTGTGAATATGTGTTTTTTTAATTAATAACGAAAAGTGACCTCACCTACATTGTGTTTTTGAGAGGTCGTCAAGGGTGTGTTAGCGAAGTTACCCCATTATTTAAAAAATTAAAAGTGCATAGAAGGTAGGTCTATTTTTGGTACTTGACCCAACAAAGAAGCCCAATTGAAGTTGGAGAGAGAAGCCCAAAGAGGCCAAACCGAAGGTAGAGAGAAATAAGGCTTGAGGGATAGGGAATTTAACCCTGGTCTCGTGGTCCCATGTTCAAGTTCTTGACCAGTTGGACAAACAAGCGTTGGTTATTGCCCTCAAGTTATAAGTTAGCTTTTCTTTAAAGGGAAAATAAGTGACTGATTATCAAGATTCTACCTTTCCTCTTATTGAAAGAGTTTGATCCTCCTATACTTGCAAACCTACTATTGCAAGCTAACGTTTTAAATTTTATGCATCAATTTCTGACTCTTTCGTTTTGTTTTTTAGCTTCGTGAGTCCAAGGGTATGACAACTATAAAATTCCGTCCACACTCTGGGGAGGTATTCTTCAAACCTTTACTCTTCCATGTTATCTATGTATAATCCCGGTGCAGGTTGCATCATGCTTTGTGTTTGTGTTAGGCTGGTGACATCGACCATCTTGCTGCAACTTTTCTTACTGCTCAAAACATTGCACATGGAATCAATCTGAGAAAATCTCCCGTTCTTCAATACCTGTACTATCTATCACAGGTAAGAAGAGTTGGCACATCTTCAATTTTTTAAACCTATTTTTGATCTTGATTTCTGATTGGCTACAATGGATTTTTAACAGATTGGTTTGTGTATGTCCCCTCTGAGCAACAACTCTCTGTTCTTAGACTATCACCGGAACCCATTTCCTATGTTTTTCCTTCGGGGTCTGAACGTGTCGCTCTCTACCGATGATCCGCTTCAAATTCATTTGACTAAAGAACCGTTGGTGGAAGAATACAGCATAGCTGCTTCTGTAATCTCTCTCTCCTTGTCCTGTTCTCTTTTCCGTTTTTCGTATTTTCCAAATATGATTCCCATTGTTTACTTTCCAGGTGTGGAAGTTGAGTTCATGTGATCTGTGTGAGATTGCTCGCAATTCAGTCTACCAATCTGGATTCTCCCATGCTCTCAAGGTACACATTACATATTATTTACTGGAAGTGAACTCAAATATCCTATTTGTAGCTGTAGGGGTGGGCACAAAAAGCCTACACTTCCCATGTTTTGTGGGCTACAAACCGTGGCTACATAGGTTGGTCCACGGGCCCATATATAATAGATCGAACCCTAGCGATCTGGGGTTTCGGCTAATTGTGAATAACCCGTAAGTAACCCAACCAGCTTGCATCAAACATTAATAAATACTCCTTTTCTTTCTTATTCTACATTTTAATTTGTCCACCCTCATTCTCATCCCTTTTTACTCACGTCCTCTCCTCTCAATCATGTCCTTTTGTTTTTTCAATTTAGGCGGGGCAGCGTGGGTTTGAATTTTCTCAAACTGCCACATGTCGATCTGGTTGTTAAATGTTTTTTATTTGTTTTTTTTTTATCATCAAGAAAGTGGAGAAATCCTACTCTAGCCCAACTTACCCTCCACCTAAACCTGCTACCAAACCGGTGTACCTATTGGGGCTCAAACCTCTGGCCTCAAGGAGGTGAGAGAGCTCTCTGAACACCAGTCCAACCCAAGTGGTCGCTTTTTTATTTGTTCTTAATGCCTGTCTGTTGCTCCAAAGATGTTTTGTCTGAGCTTGTAAGAATCTTTTTCAGTCACACTGGATCGGGAAATCATACTACAAGAGAGGACCAGATGGAAATGATATCCACAAAACAAATGTTCCTCATATCCGTTTGGAATTTCGTGACACGGTACATTCCTTTAATTTTGCTATCTTTAATGCATTTTTTGCCTGCCGTAGAATACTTGCAGTCATTTTCTAAACCAGCACCATTGGCATCTCATGTTGAAGTAAATAACGTATATTTGGTTACAGATCTGGAGAGATGAGATGCGACAAGTTTATCTAGGAAAACCAAATATTCCCGACGTAGTGGACCCGTGATGTGCACAACTTACACGCACTAGGTTTATACCCGATCGTTCAGATATAGTTGGAGCTCGAGGTAACCAACGATCCTCTTCACCTTTTTGTATGAGTAATGTTACACTTATGTCAAAGGCAGTTGGATAATGACTTTCCCTCACGTATTTTGCAGCAGGCTAGGTATACTCCGCAATGGAACTAAGTATTCCAAGTGAAGATTTGGGAAACTCGATATATCCTTAGCTATATAATAGAAGCTTGAGAGTTTTAGCATAGAGAGGTTATAGAGAAACAGGATGCGTACCTTGTCAAAATATGATGAATAAAAAAGCTGGTCGTTTTGTATCATTCAACTCGAGTTTAGCACACGGTAGTTAGTATGAAAACCAGCTTCGTTTTGTTCTTATATGTATTAGATGTTACCAATTGGCCCCCGGAAATTTGCAGTTCATGGTTGTGATTCCTTGCCAAAGGCGTGTTTTGGACCTTCACTGTTCTTTTTTTGTTCTTAAGTCGCTGAGGGCTCACTTGGATCCTTGGGGATGTGGATTGTGGGGTATGTGATATCTAAATAAATACATATATACAAGGTACAAATATATAATATGAATGTTACCAAAAAGTCTCCTGAGGTATGTACTTTTTGTAAGTTTGTAATCTTATGTTATAATTGCTCTCACAAATTCATCGTTTTGTTGTATTTTGTGCAAACTAGTTTCAAAATAACAATTTTATCATTGTAATTTTAAAAGTTATAAGTAAAAAACAAAAAAAATAGATTCTTAGCCTAATTTTACTTCTTGTTACATACCAGGAAGTTTTGTAATTGAAGGATCGGTCCTCTATTCAACATCCAAGCTTGAGTAAGATATGGATAGCATGATGATGAAGAGATCTTAACGACTCATCTTTTTTTGAGATATGGAGTCGACTTATCTTTTCCTGATCACTTAAATAGAGAAGTTCGTATTTTATCAGACATCACTCCTCACTTCTCTCCCATTTATTCCAAAATGTCACTTGACTTATTATTATCCTTCTCTATGTTTGTTACAATGTCTTAAGATTTTCTAGGCTGATTATCCTTCTCACTTGACTGTGATCTTGTTAGGCAAATTTTAAAAAAGAGGCTCTATTTGAAAGAAGGGTAATTCTCCACTTGTTCAAATTTTGTATTGAGATTTTGTCCCATTTTTATTCTGGCTATATTGGAATATTAGATAACAATAAAAAATATTAGGGCTCAACCGGGTTCGAACCGGTGACCTATTGATCTGCAGTCAATTGCTCTACCACTGAGCTATGAACCCGTGGACAAGAGCTGAAGCAAACATAAGTACAGGTTTCTACATTTAAGACCGAACTTGAATATAAGCTAAACTTATAAATATTCAATTTTTGACGTGTACTATAATCTGGTTTGACTGTATATAAATATTAATCGAGTTGATTTGTAAACCTCAAAAAAATAGACTTGTTATTGAACTAATTAATTATTTATTTATCGAGATTTTTATGGGAAAAATCAAGAGTAGTTAAATATTCAATTATAATCCTAATTCGTTATAATACAATTCTAATTGAATTCGAGTCCAAATTCAATTTGTCTGACAAAAAATTAATTTTATTATAACAGCTCAAATCAAAATTTTAAGAGTCTAGTTTAAATGGCTCGTTAAGAATTGAACCAATTTAAATAGCACTTACATATCTATTTTATTGAGTGAAAGAAATGACAATTTTATTAATGCTATGAAAGAAATATAGAAGTAAATAAAATAATCAAGATTGGGTACGAAAATTCCTCACTCTTTGATCTAGACAAATCACCAATTTTTACTTATCAGTTTTAAAATTTTAAGTGACTGATGCCAACACATAGAAAATAGAGATATGTGGGTGACCAACAATGACTCAACTCGAGACTCGATAGAGTGTATTTTTCGCCTTGACCCTATGGAGGGAAGCTGTTAAAACTTGAGAGAGGTTGTGA
>JAYMTN010001214.1:0-13403 GCA_036897425.1 Erodium trifolium
AAATAAGCTAGGGTATTAAACTAAAAATAAATATTTGCAGAGTGCTTAAATAAAACTTTCCCTAAAATATAACTCAATGTATTTTTCTCTACTGTGTATAGAATATAGATCAACACAGTCATTGTATTGTTCTACAGTAAACCATCGTAGGTAGGATTAGGAACATTGTATTCCCGATAAACGTTTCTGAGAGCGAGCCCAGAAATCCCAAAACCTTGAAAAAGAGATGGGAATTTACGGAGCCGTTGCTTCAATTTTGTTATTGATATCACTTTCTCTACATGGAACGTTCTTTGTGTCTTCAGCTCCATCAGTTCCAGAAGCTAATCGGGTACCTGTCACTGCCTTGTATTGACCTTCACATGTTTCTCTCTGTGTGTTGGTACGATTTATCGAAGTGGGTCTTACTATTCTTGCTTTTTCACATGGTATTTTGTTTTGTTTTGTTTTTGACGAATGGTACTTACTACATATGGGTCTGTGTTTGGTATCCTTGATTCCTCAAAAATCGACTTTTAGCTGAATATGATTTTCCTGAGAAAATAGGATTTGGGGTTGTGTAGAAGTGAATGTAGTTTCTGTACAGCTAATTGAAATCATGGTATGTGAGCTCATTAGGATCAAAGAGAGTATGAGTGTATGTTCTTGAATCGAGCAATTGAAGCTCATCTATACTGGACATGCTTGGCGGTGCTTGTAGTAACCAAAGCAGAACTTTTGAATGCTTATTGTCATATTCGCTTCTTGGTGGGTAATTCTTAGATTTAGCGGGTATGTATGGTTATAGTTTTTGAACCCGATTTTCCCCGGAAAGAAAGAACAAAAGCTTTTAGCTCAGCCGTCAGTGTCTACTGTGCTATAATGGGCTTTTGCACCAAGCAATGCGGTCACTTTGCTGTTAACTTGCCATCTTTTAACCTGATATAATGAGTCACGGGTTGTAATGGCGATAGTGTCTACTTCCTTCAAATATTCCAATTTTGTGTGCTGAACACTTAACTTATATCTATTTTCCTCCAAAAGCACTGACTTATTTTGAAGTTTGTGAATGTTTTTACTAGTCCCAACTGATAATTTTTATTACTGTTTTCTTTTCTGTGCTCCAGGATTCTGAAGAACCTGCAACTCCAAGGTAGTATTTCCTTCTTGTGACAAACAATCACAATTATGTTCGCTAAAGTTTTAAATTTGTGTGAGATGCCAATATGAGGTCTTGACTCTTAGTTTAACATGTGTACTCAAGTACTCTCCTAATTTTCATAGTAGGTTCAGTATCATATTACTGTTACTCTGTTAGGATCTACTGTGTACTTTCTTCATCCCTCACTCGTCTAATTTTGTTATTTCCAATGTTTAGAACTCCTAAGCAAGAACAAGAACCTGTTCCAGAAGTACATTGTTCCAGAGAAAGAAGTAGGGTAGCTTGGAAAATTATAGAGGATGTACGATCAAAGTGCTTTAATGTCTGTCATGTTGTGTTATTGATTTCAATATCATCAATACTAATTTGTTTCCGTATACTTTGTAGTATTTGGTGCCTTTTATGGAACAAGAACATTATCAGCTGCCAAATAAATGTAGGCTTCATCCTGGCAATGATCTATTCAGGGATCAGGAGCAGCATAAGATTCATCTGGATATAAATGAATGGCAATGTGGATACTGTAAGAAAAGCTTCCGTGCTGAAAAATTTCTTGATCAGCATTTTGACCACAGACACTACAATCTTTTGAATGCAGTATGTGAATCTTGTTTCCCTGTCTTACATGTGTGGGATCTTCTACTTCAATTTTTTTGGGTCCTTTGGATGACCTGAAGATGAATAATTGATAATCCTAGTTGGTATTGTGGTTTAGTCTTTATGCATATTGATTTTGTTTGTCATTGTTCATTATGAATCACAACAGTTCTGGTTGAACTGACTAGCCTATATTCTTCTTGTTTACGTAATAACTTTCCTCCCTGTTCTTTGTAAAAACTATAGATTCTATATATGCATGTACATAGATAAAAGCATACAAATACATTGCTCTGTGAAAAAGTGAGGGGGCCGCTGGATTTTGTTGTGATTCTAAAAGTGTAGATCTCTTCTTCATGCCGGAGTAGCCATGTCAAGTGTTATGTATATTCTCCATGTTGCTTCAAGACATAAATTCAATAGGGTTATACTTCATCATTAGTTTTTCCGTTCAAGTGTTTGTTCTGAATTTGGAAACAATTATTTCTCAGTCGAAATGGTTAATTAAAATGTTCCATATAGCAAATGGGGAATTTAGTATTGAAACTATTTGCATGGAGCATTACTTTCTTTGCTGCCGTAAAACATGGGTCCTAACATTTCCATATGACGAACTATAAATGAATGCAGGATCAAAGCAAGTGCCTTGCTGATTTATGTGGGGCTTTGCATTGTGATTATGTGATAAATTCCAAATCACGCAAAACAAAGTGCAACCCTGCTGCTACCATTCGAAATCGCCACTTATGTGAGGTTGCTTCATGCTACTGTCACTTATTTATTTATTCTAGCAATAACCTTTTTTATTAAGTCCTTTGTATTTTTATCCAGAGTGTTGCAGATAGTTGCTTTCTTGTTAGTCTTGGCTCCTCAGCAAGCCGCCTTCATGGTATCCATCTAATTTTTGTGGAAGATTCTTTACCTCCACAGTCTCTTAGAGATTATTTAACCACAAATGCTCTTTTATATGTTCTAACTTATGGTAACAATTCTGGTAACTGATAGAGTTGTTTCTGCGCCAATTCTGTGATGCTCACACTTGCTCAGAGAAAAGAAAACCCTTTCCACGAGGAGGCAAGGTAACACTCTTCTCCCTTATTGCAGCCACTCGAATATACAACTCTTTCGCTAACGTGATTTGGGTTTTCTATTTGCCAGAATCCATAGACTGCTGATAGAACATATGTGTGTCGTATCTGTTTATTCTATTGTAGAATCCTTGTAGTTCAAAACTGCAATGTTATTTTGTTGTTTCCTAGCATATTTGATTCTTGACATTTGTTGTTTTATCTGGGCAGAAGCAAATGAATATATTCTACCTGGCTATTTGTGTACTGACTTTGATGATGCTCCCCCTTTTCTATGTTGCTGCCTATCTGTACCATAAGTATCATTTCTCCCTCCTTTCCAGTTCTATATTAATATTTTTTTGGCAATACAATAATTCCATGGTTATCTGTGTGTGTTGCAGGGAAAATCAAAAGGGAAGCCAAGAGCTGAGGCGCATCTCACAGTTAGGACGGAAAACAAAACCCTCATAGTTGGTATGTATATTTCCATCCATATTTCATTCAAGAAATTTGGTATATGTAGACATCATGGCAATGATAGTTTAATATCAAAATGTGCATTCGGTTTGGTTACTTAGCTGAAGGCTACACCTTTATTGTCGATATATCATAATTAGTTGGTGGTATAATCTCTCAAGCTATCACTTTAGGGTCATTACGCTTGTATTCTACCTTGTGGTATTTTTCATGAAAAATGTAACAGCTTGTATGAAAGTAGTGTACCGATTATAGCACTAAACCTTGTAATAACGATGAATTAACAGTACTGCTAAAGCCCATTTATGTCTTAACTGCAGGTTAAAATTGTCATCGAGGAAGTTCGACAGCTAAAGGTTGGATGACAAAATGCTTGATTGATATTCTTGTAATCTACAATTGTCCTGAGAAAGCTCAGGGAGCAGGAGATTGAATTAGAAAGGAGCATGAAAAGGAAGCTTCTCATGTAATATACTGTTCACCAGTTGTAATGAAACTGATAGGTCGTGTACAAAACAATTCTCAACAGTTGTAAACCATGCATATAATATAAACTTGTGCTTTGGTACTAAACCATGCATATAACATATAACTTGTGCTTTTGTACTTGCTACTTGGATTTTCTTGTTTCATCAAAAATACGCTAAGAATGCATGAATTCACTTCACAAGATATTGTTCTTGGGAAACCAAATTAAAAACATCATATCCTCCAAAGCACACATTACAAAATTGTATTACAACAGTTACTAGTCCAAGTAGTCTCTCATCATAAGAGATGTTTCACCATATAAGGTCCTTCAAGCTCGTACCCCAGCTTTCTGTAGTAGTGCCGGGTTCCAACACCCGATATAACACCTATTTTTACTGATCTGTGCTCCCTTCTGGCAATCCGCTCTGCTTCCTCCATCAGAAGTGTACCATAACCCTGTAATGATTAACAGTTCCAGATGTCAATTGATTTTCATTCAGTGGTGGTTAAACAAAATAGTAAACACAAAATTTGCACCTCTATGCCAATTGAGTTTATCAGTGTTCTTATTTTATGATACAACAGTTCATGCAAACTTTTTCTTATATAAAAAAATCAGTGCATAATTCATTACCTGGTGTTGTAGCTTGTCAGCATCACGCCCATGAACAGGTACAGCAGTTCCATAAACATGAAGTTCACGCACAACGGAGCACTTCCCCATGAGTTCGGGGCATGTAGTGTTTCTGCCACACTTTCGCAGACGCAACAACCCAACCAATATATCCTATGCTCCAATAGAAAAGAAAAGAAAAGAGTAAGTTCTACACCATTTCAGTAAGTGCTACCTGCACCAACATTTGTCAATGTGATGTCCAGACATTTCAGTTCAAATTATAACCATCAAGGTTTCCAAATATACCCACTGGGGCAGCTTGGCTGGTCCAGACGAGCACTGCCTAGTAAGAAGTCCAGAGTTTGAATTGCTTATAAAAAATGGTTTCCAAATATTTTGTTTCCTAGCTACCTGTCCTATATCTGATGCAACAGAGAGAAGAGAGTGATACTCCTGCATACCTGACGTGTATCTTCATATGAAAGAAATGTTTCCCAACCTTCATTGGCCATGTAATCACGCCGAACAAGCTCAACTTCTTCTGGCTTAATTTTGTGATGGATGTCCTATTATAATAATAAATTTGACAGAAATTCATTTTTTTTACTCAGAAATAAACCACATCCAAATAAATATGCGTCAACTTCCTTACCTGGATACCAGCTTCACGTGTTCTGACATCACGGCATTTTAATCCCAAGTCATCCATACGAGCTAGAGCTAGCTCTCGAAGATTTCCCTTCTCAACGCCAGAGGTAACCAGTGGCATTGGAATATCTCGCTGAACTCTATAAACACGTGTCCAAGGCGGAACCATGGCCAAGATTCTTGCTACAATATCCACAAGCTGCTCAGGTGGATAATTTCTATACCTGAAAATACAACTAACTACAATTACTACTCCTACACTGGAACACCGAACTCACAACCCTACCGGACTATGCAACAGTTACATCAACAGTTCCGGATTCAGACCAATCTTGCCACACACACACACACATTTATGAGAGAGACAGATAACTGATCTATATATATTACCTTCCTGTTTTCCAGAGCTCATACAGCCCGGTTCCACGAATAACAAGCGTGGGATAAATTTTAAGCCCATCTGGTCTGAATCGAGGGCTCTCAAAGAACTCCCGAAAACTTTCTAAATCTCTCTCAACCCCAACATTTGGGAGATCAGGCATCATATGAGCAACAACCTGCAGCAAGAGCTTGAGAATTAGGTTTTGGCACTAGGAAAACAAGATTATATTCCTGAAACGATTAGGAGTCAACTTTTCTATGCTGAAAATAATTCACTATTAAGAAGAATGATAGGTGAAGTGGGTGGCTATATGTTCACATAAGGCAAGGAAATATCACATACGATAATATATAGAATAATAGCATGTTTTGGAAATGGATAAGTGCATCATAACAAAAAAAATCGGATCAAAACTAGTATATATTAAGGACAACAGACCTTGAAACCAGCATCTTTTGCCAAGCAAAAGCAATCCGCAACAGCAGCTACTGTGTGACCTCTATTAGTGTCATGAGCAACATCCTCGTATGTGCTTTGAACTCCAATTTCTAGTCTTGTGCAACCATAAGAAAGCATTTGCCGCAAATGAGGACCAAGGCAATAGTCTGGCCTCCTAACATAGTGAACATATGCAATAAGAATTTCACATCATTAAACAAGATGATAGAGGTTTGGAAAAGTGAATAAAAGTATTCCACCAAAACAGAATAAGCCATTGTAATAAATTAAAGGTTACATTACACAAATGAGGCTCATTATACAGATACAAGATAGAAAAGGGCAAGCGTTCACAATCCTCAAACCCCATAGCAAATGCTCACCAACAACTACCGTGTGGTGCTATGCAACAGGGCAGAAGCACTGCAGTTCGCATTTAACAACACTAACCAGAACTAAGGCTGGCCGGGTTGGCCAAGACTAAAGGCGGGCGGGGTGGGACAGGGGGAGCCACTGGACCTCTACAGAGGTATAGAGTTTCAATCCTAGTGGATCATCTGCTTGGGGGGTAGGTGTGAGGAGGGGTTAGGTTAGGGATTAGGTTAGGTGTGTAAGGAGGGATTTGGGGTTAGGATTTATCTCTTTATTAGATTAGATTAGGAACGGCTGATAAAAAAACATCTTATTAGCAACTGTTCTGCAGCTAGGCAGGGAAAGAAGATTTTTGGTTCTGGAGATCCAGGTTAGCAACCCCACTTATTGAGAAATGAACAAAAAAGAAATAAGTAAGACCTAAAAGCATGCCAACCATGCGAAAAGACAGATGATTACTAACACAAAAACTTTAATGGTAACTCACGTTTCTATGGTCATGCCAATACACTTAGTAGCGCCGTGCTCCGAGTAGGCAACAGCCTCTTCAACATTGGCAGATGTATGTCCTGATAAAGCATCATGAAGATTCCTTACAAAGTAATCACGGTAGTCAGACGGCAATGACATGAAGGTACCACCCATTAAGATGAACTCAACCTGAAAACATATTTCTTTACATGTAAGAATGCTAATAGTACAGAATACAATGATATGTATTGTGGCATCAAGTAAGGGGAGACTAAGCAAACCTTATCGACACTGTGACCAAGACGTTTCAACTGATCGATCCTGCTCCGAGCCTGGACATATGGATTGTATCTGAAATCGACATTCCAGGTAACCATCCAAATCATAGAAGCATACAGTGTCACATTCAATAAAACAAACACAAACTTTGACGGGAATGATATGAGCTGGGGACCCTTTTCACATGCTTGAATAAGGCCATACATTTTACTCACGGACTTGAATATGTAAATACAGAATTGAGAAAGAACGAGCAACAAGCAGCTACGAATTCACTATTACAAGAAAGGGACAGGGAGAATTCTTTTGAGTAGAGCCATACAGGAATTTTCCCATGAAATACTCACCATAAATATATGAAATACCAATGAGTAACAAAGCACTATCACTAAGTACGTAGATAAGAAGAAGTGGCATAATTAAAATAGGCTGACCATATAAAAACAATTAACAACTCAATCAAAGAAGTTATTCTTCAAGATTTGTACAAGTATAAAAAAAGTATTGTTTTTATTCATTCACGCATAAACCTTTTGGAGTTGACAGTGATACGATAAATTTTCATCTGAAGTTTAAACTATAAACTTATAACTTGTAATGTACCGTCTCATAAGGGATCACTGTGAATGAAGCTAAAAGTTATTCTTCCAAGCATCTAATGTTCATATTACTTATATGGGATGATATCACTAAACTATGCCTAACTAAGCACGGATTTCACATAGTTACATGAAATTCCGTTCCCTAAGTTTCCAAAATTCGTGTGGGCGGTGCCCGATTTTCACATCATTCACCAGCCCTTTTGAAGTAATGTGAAAATTTTGGAAATTTCATGTAACAAATAGTTAGATATAGTTAAAGTGATATTATCCCTACTTTTTTCATCTAATGATAGTATGTAATCCAACATGTTAGGCTTTATACCAAATAACAAAGTGAGTTCAAGTTTTTAAGGAATTGGATTAATGTTTCTATCAATAACCATTTCCCAGCAAACTAGAAGCACATTTAGATAATAATCCAAAAAGCATAGGCTCCATAAAACCCTACCTGGCTCGAATGGCACGCATGCTGGTGGGTTCGTATCCAGTATACGACTGAGTACTGTACTCAAAATCAGAGTCCGGTCCTCCGGGACAGTAGACGCAAATATTCCCGGTCGTTGCGATGTGGGGGCACCGATGCGGCTTGGACATGACCGCCACGACGGCGATTCCTGAAGCGGTCCGGACCGGCTTGGCTCGGAGCTTGGGGAGCAGCGAGTCGCGCTCTGCCTCGGGCAGTGCCGCAATCATCTCCACGAGTTTGGGAGCTCGAGCCAGCCCGTACTTGCGGCACGCGGCGGACTTGAGCGCGTTAAGGTCGACGTTCTGGCCCCTGTGTGACAAATCGACCATAGAGTTCACAATCTCGGCGATGGCACGGACACGCGCTTCCTCCTCCGTGAGTCCGTGAGCCTGGAACCCGCCCCGACCCGGTCGCGGGAGCTTCCTGGGATCTGCTACATCCGCAGCCGCCATGGGAGTGTTACAGATCGCAAAGAATTTGGGGTTTAACCGTTGAAGACGATGGCTCTCGCGCGCGTGAGTGGGGTTAGAGTTAGAGAGGTCACATACTTGTAATTTGTAAAATACTTTGACGAACAAAACGACCAGTCGTTCGCCCAAGTAAAAACAAAGCTAAATCATAACCGATTGTAGAGATCGGACGGCCCATGAACTAGCAGCAGTATTACTACTAGCTACAACTGAGAAACATAATATAATTCCTCGACAGCATAAAGGCGGAGGAACATACCATGACTGGTATTTTGCTTTCTCCTTCCTCAAGCAAAGACACGACAGACCTTAAACTCGAAACCCAACTCACTGATTCAGTGCTGAGTCACCATGGAAGGCCAGGAGGGAACTCAACAGCCGCACCTGCTGCTCGCCAACAAGATCTTCCTCCTCAACCACCCCGACGTGGAGGACATCGAGAAGATCCGCCTCAAGGAAGAGGTCTTCGCCACCGTCAAAGCAGATGGTAAGTCATTGATTCAGCTAATAGTGTCGACTCGATTACTCTCAGCAGTGCTTTCTATTCCGTGTTCCGTTTATCGATAATGTTGGTTGCAATTGGCTTGTGTAGATATGGCTCCGCTGTATGAAACCCTAGCGGCGAACTCGATTTTGGATATGGATCAGGGAATGTATGATTCCATGCGATCGAAAATCGACGAAGAAATTAAGAAGCTGGATGAAAAGTAAGTGTCCAATGTAATTTGGTGTTTTTATTTGATTCCCTTTTTTGTCTGCTGTGAAAATGGAGGAAAGGGAAATGAGGTAGACGCTTGAGTTTGGGGTTTTATTTTGATTTGCACCCGTAAGTGAGAAACAATTTTTTTAGGTAGGAATTGCAATATAGTATTTTGAGCTTTATTATTGTTTATGCTTATCCTTAGCCAGTAAATGGTTCAGGCTTTACTTGTTTCCGTACATGAATTCATGCGACCAATGATTCTTAGTGCCCAAATTGCTTGCAGTATTTGTACTGCTATCTGGTCTGAAATTTTGGGTTGATAAGGATTGGAACTTAAATTTAGTCAAATATTGACTTTTCAACTTTAGTTATGACTGTCAATAAGGTTTGTTCTACCGTGATTGAGAAATGTAGTGAAGTTTACGACAGTGTTCTATCTCTGGTCCTAAAGGGGTTGATGTACTGCCCTGTCATCTTGAACTCCTAATGTTACGGGGTTTAACATCACGCCAACATCTCCAAATTTATGGACTTGACAACATTGTCACAAGATAGATGGTAGATTAAGGATAATATGGCACTTTCCAAGAAGACATTGTTGGAGCTGGTAGATTAAGGATGGTATTTGAAACTTTCATATAATCGACATGTTACCCATTTAATTGTACTGTCAATGGCCTGGAGAAAATAAATTAAATTTGGTGACATTCAATAGGAACATGGGTAATCAATCACAAATTAATTATTGTAGTTGAAATGTTGGAGGTGGTAGAATGTATGACTGAGCATAAATTGCCAGGATGAAGTGAGACACAGTTTGCTAAAACATGTATCAAATGCCTGAATCAAATAAATTATATTTGGGTCATTTGATGGAAATGAGTAATTAATTGCACTCTCATTGTGATGTGTAAAAGTAATGATTTTGTGTACAACTGGGTTTAGCTGGTACTTGAATAGATTTTATTATTCCAAACAGGCTTAATTATAGTATTTTATTCTCATAGACTGGTGCTTCTGGTAGGTTAAGTGGTGTTAAGGACTGTATGGTGAATGCGGAGATCAATCAGTGCATTGATCTGGGATTGGCTGATTTTATATGCATATCAGTGTGTTGTAAGTACACAAATTTCATTTGGTCAGAAATGACAGGCTTGATGGGAATTGGAACATGAATTTAGTCAACTATTGAACTGGATCGTAAACATTGGGTACCTAGTTGGTTGGAAATCGAATAAAGCTATCCAATCTAGTTTTTTTGCCTCAGTTAATATTGTGCCACTTATTCTCCAATTGCACCTCCCTCGACAAAGTGTATTGTGTAGATAATTTGTATGTGTTTGTTGGGTTCTAGTAACTGTTGCTTGCATGGCCTATCAATGTTTTAATCTGCATATTTATAATTACAATCTAGGGTTTCTTAATCCTTAATATCTACTTCAAATATTTGGAGTGCTTGTGTGGTACTTGGTAACCAGTTTCCTTTTATTTGATTCAGTCTATTTGTTTGCCTTTCTTAAGGATTGCTGATGCTGAAGAGAACTTGGGTGAAAGTGAAGTACGAGAAGCTCATCTAGCTAAATCCTTGTTTTACATTAAGATCGGAGACAAGGTATGTAGTTTATCAGTTTGTACAGTCTTGTATGATTCTGGTGTGGCCTTGTGAGTAACATCTAATTCTCATTTCTAACTTGTGAGGTCAGGACGAAGCACTTGAACAACTCAAAGTAACGGAAGGCAAAACAGTTGCAGTCGGGCAGAAAATGGACTTGGTGTTCTACACACTGCAGCTTGGTTTCTTTTACATGGATTTTGATCTTATTTCAAAGAGCATTGATAAAGCAAAGAGGTAATTACTTGAATTTCTCCTAGTAGAGGCCTCTTTTCGAATAGCAGCATGGCAATTGGGTATTGATTTCATTGTGATGACAGCTTGTTTGAAGAAGGAGGTGATTGGGAGAGGAAGAACCGTTTGAAAGTGTATGAGGGCTTGTATTGCATGTCCACAAGGAATTTTAAGAAGGCAGCTAGTTTGTTTCTTGATTCCATTTCAACTTTCACAACTTATGAAATTTTCCCTTATGACGTCTTCATATTTTACACTGTCCTCACAAGTATCATATCCTTGGACAGAGTGTCGTTGAAGCAAAAGGTATTTCATTTTTTTCTTTCCATGGTTATGGTTTGATATAATTTCTTTTGCTGGATGATTCGGAAGCTTTCTAAAATATGACTAATTTTAGTTATTATATGGCAGGTCGTTGATGCTCCTGAAATTTTGGCTGTAATTGGAAAAATTCCTCATCTTTCTGAGTTTATTAACTCCTTGTATGATTGTCAATACAAATCGTTTTTCTCTGCATTTGGTGAGTGAATATCTAACTGTTTTTGTACCTGATAAATGTCAAAACTGAAAAGTCTGATATGTGCACATATTTTCCTTAAAATTGATTGTTATCTATTTGTCAAAAAAAAAATTGAAGCTGTCACTTTTTATTCATATGGAATGTAATGTTCCCTTGCTGTGCATATCTTGTATAATTTTCTGTTTTTGCAACTAGACAATTGTTACAGTTGGCTTAAATGATGTGCTAGCGTTATTTGAACTAATAAGTTCATAGTCTCATGTTTGTCCCATTTTGGTTTATATTTTCAGCCGGCCTGACAGAGCAAATAAAATTGGACCGGTACTTGCATCCACACTTCCGCTATTACATGAGGGAGATCAGAACTGTTGTGTATTCCCAGTTTCTGGAATCATATAAGAGTGTTACTATTGAAGCAATGGCCAAGGCATTTGGGGTGACAGTGGACTTCATTGACATGTAAGTTGTTTGAGATGAGAATCAAGTACTATCATGGTTGATTGTTAGGCGGCCATGTTTGATCAAGTGTTTTTTTAATTGAATACATGTTATCGTTGTATGTTTCAGAGAGCTCTCGCGGTTTATCGCAGCAGGAAAGCTTCATTGCAAGATTGATAAAGTGACAGGTGTTCTTGAGACTAACCGCCCTGATGCGAAGAATGCTTTGTACCAAGCAACTATCAAACAAGGGGACTTCTTATTAAACCGCATCCAAAAGCTGTCCCGTGTGATTGATTTATGAAATGGGTGATCTCCATATCAAACCGGTGGAACAAATGCTACAAAGAAAGAATGGAGCACACCAATTTGGCTGTACTGGTTTTTCAAAATAGCTGAGAACTCTAAGAACACCATTTATCTGGTCCTACTCACCATTAATTTTATTGTATTGTTTCATGCTGTGTCTAATCAAGGATTTGTATGGTCAGAGGAGCGTTCTCATTATGATTGTCAACTTGATAACTAACACGAAAATGGATAATTGTTCTATATCAAGTTTCACATAGGAAGTTTCCTTATTTGTTAAATTCAGAACGAAGTGTGATACGTGGGTATGGGTTGTTTCCTTATGTGATGTTGAGGGGTTTAAATGGAGCCTAGACGGTGACAGTATCTCATATGTTTTATAATCGAACTTTGATTTCTTAGGTGGATTGAGTTAATCTAACTCATCATTCACACTTACTCCTAAGCAAGTGTATCCATCGGAATTCGAATCTATGACTTCAAGGAGAGGTGAGATGTGAAGAGGTGTATTCACCATTAGGCTAACCCATGCGGATAGTCAAGTTATACCAGATTGTCATAGTCGATTGGCAATTCAAACTGTTTTTTTGTTATGTAGTTTGGGATGAATAATGGCTTGGCTTAAAGTTGTGATGTGTTGGTTGATTCTTGAATTGTCGAGCAAGGAAGGAAGAGGCATGACAAGTGCTCGTGCTACTTTGTTTTGTCCAACATCTGCAACCGGGTCCGGGTCCGGGTCCGGGTCCGGGTCCACCATTGTGACCATACTTACAATCCAAGCATCATATGAACGTGCACCTTTCTCTCTCCTCCCGGGTCCCAAATTGAAGTGAAGACCACACTACACTACCTTTAGATTTGGACTCCACAACCCAACTTGCATGGCCCTCATTTCTTCGTCTCCGTCCCTTATTCCCTATGCATTTCCCTTCTATAGACACTAAATCACTTACTCTACTCTCTCGCTCTCACCTCCTTCAGCCATGCTTCCTCCTCCAGCATTCGATTTCAAGGACATTCACGACAAGCTCTCCGTCCACTTCCGCCCCTGGGAACGCTCCTTTCAGTTCTGGGTTCGAGCCGCCAA
>JAYMTN010001215.1:0-13402 GCA_036897425.1 Erodium trifolium
GTCAAGCACTGTTAGAAAACGACGTTTTCCCTACATACATTTATATTTAAAATATGCATGTTTGCGTTGAAATAAACTTTGTGCACAATTATCTCTCAATGTATTGTTCTTAAATTGGGAAATTTCCAATTCTGTAGATTAAAGTGAAATTTGGAGCAAAATAAGTTGGATAAACTAATTCATTAACTACAACATTTTTTCCTCTCTCTCTCTCTCTTGAGAATCTCTTACTTTGACCCATCCAAATATTGTTTGTTGGCAATGTTGTTTGGGTGGTTAGGCGTGGCGTGGCCATAAATGAGTAATCCACTTTAGGGAATATGAGTACGTGTGACATGACGAGGGAAAGCATGTAGAATTTTGGGATTATACTGCTTAATGACTCTGGTTTAGTGACTAATCATCTGGATTTACTTGTGGATAACTACCCTTTTCCGTCTTCGTCCCCATTATCGTCATCCATTTTCTATTGGACTCGTGACTAAGGAAAAATCAAATGACGATACTTAATTTTTATTGTTTAATCAAAGAATTGATGACGTAAGTTTGAATAGGGACTTGTTTACTTGGATGAGAGTTTCTGATCACATTTTTTCTCATATGAACACTACTCACTATTTTGTAGTTTATGATATCGGTTGACACTCAACAAAGAAACAATATATATTTTTTCTCGAATGGGTTCCATGTAATTGGATGTCTTTTTGTCCAAGCTAACAATGACTATAAATTATAAAAAATGAATACATGCGACTTTTTTTTTTCTTTTACATTTATCCCTCCCACAGAGCAAGAAAGAGAAGAAAAAAAAAGTTGACGGCCAATGTTGACGCTTCAACGATACACATGTTGGATTTGGTCCAATTTCTCAGTCGCAGTAAGGAAAATCAGGTCAGGCCCAACTTAAACTAGAAACCCAATAATAGGCTAAGTATATGGGCTAAGATTCAACAAAGTCCACCGTCTTTTTTTGACTTTTGCAATGCCCATAATTGCAAAGTTGAAAGGGGAAATGACCCAACTCATTACATTCACAACTCTCGAGTTCTTTGAGATCTTATCATATTACACAACCATGCTTCACTTTGGCTCCTCAGATCGAACCGCGGTGGAGACGAAAGCATAAACATCAACAACATGTCCGAGGCAGGTGAGGACACATGTTCTGAATCCAAGTACAAAAATCTTCCCCTTCACTTGAGATCTTGCCTTGATTACTGCTCTCTGTTCTACAAGAGATATTCCATAGATAAAGCTAAAGTGGTTAGACTTTTGTTAGCCGAAGGGCTAGTGCATCAAAACCCCGGTCAGATCGCTGATGTTACAGCTAAAAAGAGCCTAAACGAATTAGTTAGCTTGGGAATGCTTCAAGAGATAGACGATGGGTTAGAGCTTAGAGTTTCTACCTCGTATCTCGACATATTAGTTCCTGATATGCTGGTCACTGAACCGGCGACTTCACCTGTCCGTGTAGTTATGGATGATCCCACGGGCGTCCCACCGGACTCTGAACGCCTTTTTGTCCGATCTCTCTTCTCTTATTCCCACGACAATGGCTTTTCTTTGCCTTTCTTGAAAGCTGTTTGCGAGATGAAGTTCTTGGTAGTGTTGGATCTTTATGGCAAGATTGAGCGTTTACCGGATGAAGTGGGAGAGTTGACTCATCTTGTGTATTTGGGATTGAAGTACTGCGGATTGGATGAGCTACCGGTGAGTATAGGGAAATTACAGAAGCTAGAGACTTTGGAGATCACCGTGTGCCGGAAGCTACGTGAGCTACCCGTTGAAGTTCTTGGTTGTCAAGAACTGAGGCACCTTATTATGTCACATTGTAGAAATGACGGTGAAGTTAAGGTTCCAAACGGGATTGGGACTATGGTGAAGCTCCACACTTGCTCTGGCTTGTACGCCGGAGGTGGCATTGCTGCTGAATTGGGCAGCATCACTCAGCTCCGAGAGCTAGGAGTCAAGAGAGTGTCCGAAGATCACGCAGCTGAGCTCTTTGCTTCGATCGCGAAGATGGTTGATCTTGTCTCATTGTCCCTCGATGCTTTTGTTGAACGTAGGCGCATTGGAATGTTCCCTTCAATGGAGTCCCTTGTGCCTCCCCCTCTTGTTCATGATCTGTACCTGCGCGGCCGCCTAGTTGAGCTGCCTAATTGGGTTGCTTCCATGGAGAACCTCAGCAGGCTGGTTTTGGGTTCATCTAATCTGTATGAGAACCCGGGTTTGGTGCTTCAGTTTCTTCCCAACTTGAAGTATCTTAGTCTGTGCAATGCCTACAAGGGAAAGCACATTGGTAGGGAGTTTTGTGAGGCGGGCGGGTTTGCGAAGCTGGAATGCCTCACCATTGTTTCTGACTTCCTTGTGGAGTGGAGTGAGATTGAAAAGGGAGCTTTTCCTAGGTTGAAGTGTCTTAGTTTGAGGAATTGCCGGAATCTGATGTTTCTTCCCCAAGGGTTGCAGTTTGTTTCTACACTTGAGAAATTGTGTCTGGTGCCTTTGTACTCGTATGATCTTGCGCGAAGGCTGAAAGGGGAAGAGAACTACAAGATCAAACACATTCCTGAGTTGAGGACATACCAATTTCACCTTCCTAGTGTAGTTTCTGGTTTGCCTTGAACCTCTCATCACTGAGACACACTCAACACTTGCCTGTATTATAGCATATGATATGAAGCTCCTTAAAACTTTATGACTGTAATATCTATGTGCTACTATATGTTTGTAACATATGAAGCTCCTTAAAATGCGGTGACTGTAATTTCTATGTGTTACGATCGGAGTCTACGTCATGTTTGTAGTATGTACATATCTTCGAATGTCTATCTCCTTGTGCTCATCTAGTGTATGTAGAGCGAATTGTTGAAAACTATTGAATGTTAAAACATTGTCGATTTAGTGACTACATGATAAATATCTTAAGGTCTTCACTTATACCGATGAGTCATCAAGATTGATATGATTGATTCTTAATCACAGGAATGACAAAATAACTCGAACATGACGTAGACTCCGATCAAGATGAGACAAAGTCGGGGATATTTGGAATCAGGATGGATTATGAAGCAACGTTCGGGGGTTCGGGGGGTTGCCCCGGAGCACACCAACATGACCTTTAATTTCACTTGTTATATCTTCTTGTGCTTGTTTTTGTGTAGTTTTCATCATGTTTATATCAACTGCTGCCATTACATATGCAATAATGGAATGAAGAGCATGCTTGATGCAAAGACCCTGAAAGGCCAATCCTAACACAAACACAAACCCTACCCCAAGCCTAAATCACAGACATGGCTCGGAAGCCCTATCTCTGTTGATAGGCCCGCCTTGAGGTGGATCTGTACGGCCCCAAATCGTTTCAGCCCAATACAAAGTAGTCCAAGTTTCAGTGGCATGACCCAAATCAGCATATACATGTGGTGGTGTGTTTATCATCCCTATTCAACTTATACAATGTGCATGCATATCTTTGTTGATGGGTGAGAGAATCAGATTATGATTAATCATGACACGTGTGTCCTCCAAAGCAAGCAATCTCACCATCCAAATTCAACTCCAGCATTATCATGATCATCAATTCATGGTTGTGGTATTAATTGTGAGATATGGTCCCATTTTATGTGACATGCATGATGCCACAAGCATGCACTCCTCACAGCTCACTCACCAGATAGATAGACAAACAAACATTTCTTTCACATCAATCTCCACTCCTCAAAATCATGGTTTTAGGCACATTTTGATCACCTGCATTCTTCTTTTTTTCCTTCCCCAAAACCATTTTGGGTATTTTCTCATATTTTTAGGGCACCTAAAAGAAAAGTGTCCTTTTGGAATTTATAATCTCTCTCAAAATTAGGGTTAGCTAAGGAAAAGCTGGCCAGGCCCTCTTTGGACACAATCATTGCTCAACACCTCCCTTCCTTGCTCATACCCTCCCTTTTTGGGGACCTTTCAAGAGCTTTTTTGGTATTTTAAGTAAAGGTACACTACACACACATAGAGGAGGAGCTAGCTTTGGTATTCAAAATGTACCATATATATATACTATACAATTCTACCTTCTATTATATACATTTGTTTTTTTTTTTGAGAAAGGAGTATGAATTTGATTAATCAAGAAAAATTAAAAACATACATCCGATACAAACAAACAGAACACCAATCCAAGGTACCGTTCGAAATTCCCCTCTCTAAACTCGAGAAGGTGGTCCGACTCACATGGATAAACACGAAAATCACTTCTATAAACAAACGTAGAATAGTGGAGGCAGCTGGAGATACGCTCGGTGACGCCAAGCCAAGAGGTTAAATACCGCGTCAGATGGTTGTCTTGACTTGCGAGGAGATGACTAAAGTCCTTCCAATGAATTAGACCCCTCACCCGAATGCCAGATAGACGTGTTTGATTCTGGGCCTAATTGGTTTCATTTGCTATTAAACTTTGAGGGCTAATATATTTATGTTATTTAAAGATATTGATAATTCAATTTAAGAATTTGCATGACTTGAGTTTTGATCATCCATCAAACCACCTGAATAAGCTTTCATTTTTGTAGTTTTGAATTTAAAAGATAATATTTGTATCCAAGTGGCTCAGCCCAAGATTCATGATTTAAACCCTAATCTCTACTACCATTCATTCTCATGATTCTATTCTCTTCTTTTCATGTGGGTCGAAGGGAACCAAATATATATCACTTTACTATACTGTTCCAAAGCAATATGCTTTGCTCTTATGCATCTACAACAATGCAATCTGCATCTATCTTCACTCGAGATATATACAGTTTGTTCCTTTACTTTGTTTATTCCAACTTTATACTTTCCCAAGTACTTGTGATTTCATCATCTTCAACTTATTATAATAAAAAAACAAACTAGAAACATTCCCATTTCATAAGCAAAACAAAAGGTTTGTAAGAAAAAAAATTCTAGTAAATTTTAAAAATCAATTTTACCTATAGAAGATTCAGATTCGTTTCCGACAATAATTGTTTTTCAATCAAAATTCAATTGTTCAGTGATTAAAAATTTATTTGTCTTATTTTTTTTTGTCCGAATTTAAGCTACAAACAAATTACTCTAAAAGAAAAAGGTATCATGAGAAAATTAGGACAAAGCTACAATATTCTCACCTAAGGAATTACCTACCAATCTTTTTCCCAAAAATGAGAGGCTCACATAAGTTTGTCAATGAAGTGTAGGAATGATATAATTGCAATTTGCTTCCTATGATAATGATTCTTTTTGTTAATTTATACATGTTGAGAAGCTTTGATGATAGGGCTATGAGCCAACCCACACAAATAGAAGTAATGTTTATGTGGCTGAATTGATATATTCTCTTTTTGACCTTCCAATTTACATGCTTGTAATGGTTGGTGCTATTTTTTTTTTCAGGAACCCAGGATTTGTGTCCTCAAAAGCTCACCTTTGGTTGCTTGTGGGGCTGTTTTGAGATGACTCTTACTCATGCTCTTCCCTTCTCACCCATCATGAATATGACCAAGACAGGTGCTTGGTTTGGTTTCAGAGTCAACTGGCTTTTAAGACCACCATATGAAATGGGTCTTAGTCATCTATTAATAATAAAATTACCATTTAAATAGAATGTTAAGACAATTAAAAAAAGTGATGTGTGTATGTTTTTGAAATAAAATAACATGATTTTTTTATTTGTATGAGGAAGAATTATAGGAAAATCATATTTTAGTTTTGTCCATCCTTCACTCACATCTGTATTTAAGCAAATGTATTCACTGAGATCCAAACCTATGACCTCGAGGTGAGACCGTGAAAAAGCTCATCTTCATCAGGCTAACATAAATGGACAAATAACATGATTGTTTTAATACTAATGAAGGTGTTTATTCATTTTATAATATTGAGAAGCGAATTACATATTTTCAATTTCAATTGTGTGATTACCCTCATTCCTATAATTTCTTTGTATTTTAATTATCTTGTGTAATAACATATATGAAATATGACAACTCATTTCAACTTTCAAGTGATCATATGAGGAAATGAGTTCATTAATTTTAATTTGTTCCATATTAATACTTTTGACTGGCAATTTGCTGTGCCTTTCAGCCTTTTCATTTGCTAAAGTGAAGCATTATATTGATTGCAAAAATAAACCATCACATGGTTTCATATCTTCTACCAACCATTAACACCCTCCAAGGGTTCATTTCACAATCTAATTAGACAGAAATGTTGGAAGAAAAAATAAATATATATTTTTCATTTATGTTATTAGAGATTTTCGCTTAAAAAAACTCAAGTTGTATCCTCTTATCAATATGTAGTGATCATTTGCAATAATGCACCCAATGTATGGGTCATTTATAAAATTAATAAATAGCATTATGTGCTCATATTATAGGTAAAGTAAAGGCCTCGTAGCTTAGGCAAATTAATTTATAGATGGACCAACCTGATTGTCTGGCTAATACAGGCCTAGCTACACCCATCGGCTCATAGATCAAGAAGAATGTTGGACCAGTACTCCTCGAGAGAGACATTATAATTTATACATATACGCGTATGCAACTGTATTTGAACTCAATTTGTTAATTTTTTTATATCAGAAACTCAATTTGTTAATTGTTCTACAGTAACATGAGGTGAATCAACAAAACAAAATTAGCTCAAATTGTCTAGTTTTTTTTAAATGTAATTTATATATTATATGATTACGGTTCATATATGTATAAAAATTGATCTATTAAAAGATCTGAATTAAATAGAAGAGTCTTAGAATTTTAAGTATCCATAAGTTTTATTTTTGGGTAGACAGGCTCAATGCGGACTTGTGTTCCCCAATGGCAATGCTTCCCAACTATAACAGCTGCAGGGGTTGTGAGTGAATTAAAGTGTTTCATTCAAATAGAAAAATCAACTTGTTGCACAAGTCCTAGACTTCAAACATAATGGTAACAAGACGGATGCGAAACAAGTTAGTTTTGCGTTTCTAGATTCAACATTTTTTATGGTTTTGATATGATTAATAAAATCAAACGACCAGCTGATTTGAATCATTATATTATGTGCTTCACTTTGAAGGCATAGATAAAACGGACAATATAAGCACATGTATATATGTGATGGGACGGTCTCAAACCTCACACAACAAAAATGGTTGCATTTGACGGACTCTAAATAGTTGATCACGATCACACAATAAAATGGTAGCATTTGGCGGATTCTAAATAGTTGATCATGACCCCTCATCACTCATTGGTTTCGTCTTCTACTTGGTATGTACATAAGACCAAGACTCGATCAACTCCAACAAAATAAGATTGCATGGTAATGATAGAAGTATGCATGGAGATAGGAGATTGGAGAGCCGAACATAACATAGGCATGCACTAACCAAGTGCGCGTGCTCACCCATCAACCTGAACACATAACACAATACTACAACCTGCCAATTTGTATTTTCATGCCAAAACATATTAATCTTGACTTCCTTTATAGTCGGAATCGGTCAGAAAACAAAAGTACACGACCTAATTAACTGTTTAAATAATGTGTTAAAATATAAAATTATAATTTATTCATCATTTTAGATTTAGCTGAATTAAAGTTAATTTTGTGGATTAGATGATGTAGAACTGTAGAAGGAACATCTAGGGAAAGGAGAAAGAGAAGACACTCAAAACAATGCAAAGGGCTAAGAAACCCCAGAAGAAGAATCAGAATCCAAGCCTAAATTCCCATCTGTCCTCACTCACTCAGAACCAAAGTAAGAGAATAACAGAAATCACTATCCCATTTTGCCCTCTAACATTTTTACACATAACTCATAACACAAAAGCTAAAGTTCCAGTCTTTGTATTGGAGACTGGAAACACACTCACACCCCCCTCTATAAACCTTTCTTTTTTGGGGGTCCAAAAGAAAATTTCATTACAGAGCACCATGATTTCAGCTTCATCACTACCTAGTAGTAGTGGTATTTATTTCTCCAAACCCATCTCCACATGCCCAAACCTTGAAGCAAACCCAAACCCACAACCCCATTTCTGATTTATTTCTAGAAGAAGGAGAAGAAGGAGCTCAAGCAGAAGAAGAAAAAGGCTTAGCTTGGTTTGTCTGTTTGTTTTGTGGCTTCTTCCAAAACCTTGGAAATGGTGAGATATTGAATTTGGGTGATGGGTTCTTCTCCTTCTTCTTCCTCATCTTCTGAGCTTCTTCAATGGACAAAAACAAGAAATAAATGGTCCTCTTTCGATCGCATTCACTGCAGAAGAAGACACAGCCAATGGACACAAGAAGAAACTCTTACAGTACAAGGAAGTTTCACACATATGGCTTCTAGCTCTGCCTCTCATTGGCCACCTTCTATGCTTAAGCTCCTTCTCTACCTTATTCTTCTTCTTTCTTCTTCGCTTTGTCCCGTTTATTGCTCCGGTCCCTCCAACCAGACTTTCCGGCCAGACAGAGAGCTCCTGAGACTGAAGATCGCCAGAGCGCGTCTCGACAAGATCAACAAGCCTCCTGTGAAGACAATTCAGGTACATACACTTCCTCAGCCTTTTGGATCCCCAAAACTGGCCAATTCTGCTCCTCTTCTCAACTTGCTCTGCTTTTGTCCCTCCAGAGTCCTGATGGAGATCTCATAGACTGTGTCCTGTCTCATCAACAACCGGCCTTTGATCACCCCGAGCTCAAGGGACTCAAGCCACTGGTACTTCATACACTAAATTTGTAATTTGTAATCTAGACTTAAATTTCTTGCATTGAGAAATGAGAATTAGAGTGTGGTTTCCTGCAGGATCCACCGGAGAGACCGAGCGGCCACAACTCTGGCGAGACAGAGAATTACCAGCTGTGGAGCTTGTCCGGTGAATCATGCCCGGACGGAACTGTCCCGATCAGAAGAACAACTGAAAACGATGTCTTGAGAGCCAGCTCGATTAAAAGATTTGGGACGAAACTCAGAAGACATTTGAGAAGAGACTCCTCAAGCAACGGTCATGAGGTAAAGCATAACCAAACAAACTCGGAGTCTGAGATCTTATGAACAACTCAAATCTGGTCAAAGAAAATGGCAAAAGATTCTTCAAAGCTTTCTTCTTTAATCTCTACTCACTTTTTTTTTTGTGATAGTAAGTAACTATTTTATTAAATCCATGGATGAAAAAGAAAGTCAGAAATGAGGCACTGCTCTTTTCTTTGTCTTTTACAGTTGCATGTTCTTGTATTCATATCCAAGCAAAGAACATTAACGGTCATTTTCTTACATCAAACCCTAGTCCTTTCACATCCCAGGTTTAGGAACATCATGTGATAGTTCCGAATTGTTCATGAAAAAGCTATTTTGTCTTGTAATTTTCTCAGTAAGTTGTTGAATCACAGCATGCAGTTGGGTATGTGAGTGGAGATCAATACTATGGAGCAAAAGCTAGCATAAATGTATGGGCGCCGCGTGTTGCGAATCAATACGAGTTCAGTTTGTCACAGATGTGGGTGATTTCTGGTTCGTTCGGTGACGATCTCAACACAATTGAAGCTGGTTGGCAGGCAAGAACATGATCAGTTTCCGAATTTTCAAGTATCTATGTGCTGAGTTAATGTAATACTGTTGTTAGTACTATGAAGAAACAGAGTACTCTGTTTCGGTCATTAAAAGCAGTTGTTGCAACAAGTCAGCTACCTCTTCTTACAACTCATCAGATTCATTTATTTGTTACTTATTTTCTGCAGGTTAGCCCGGAATTATATGGGGACAACTATCCTAGGTTCTTTACTTACTGGACGGTAATTAAAAAAAAACATTATATTAACTTGATTACTTCTGTTAATACAGTTGATAATTGATGGTTTTTGGTTGATTACAGAGTGATGCTTATCAGGCAACTGGTTGCTACAACTTGCTATGTTCTGGGTTTGTTCAGACCAACAGCAGGATTGCCATTGGAGCTGCCATTTCTCCTACATCATCATACAATGGAGGACAATTCGACATCAGCTTATTGGTTTGGAAGGTATAGAAATTGAATACAAACATATTCTGATTTCAAATACTGCTGAAGTTGAACCCACCTCCGGAAAATATAAGAATAAACACCTACTTATAAAAGCTGTTGACCTTTTAGTTGCGAAAGCCTGACCTGATATAAGTGGCATATTTTAAACAAAATCTATATGGTATCAGAGCCTGGTGATAACTATTGATATAATGTTTTGTTGTGTAGGATCCAAAGCATGGGAATTGGTGGCTGGAGTTCGGGTCGGGGGTGTTGGTAGGGTACTGGCCATCATTCTTGTTCACACACCTGAGAGATCATGCAAGTATGGTGCAATTTGGTGGAGAAGTGGTGAACTCAGGAGCTTCAGGATTTCACACTTCAACACAAATGGGGAGTGGCCATTTTGCTGGTGAGGGTTTTGGGAAGGCCTCATATTTCAGGAACCTACAGGTTGTGGATTGGGACAATAGCTTGATCCCATTATCAAACCTCAAGGTATTGGCTGATCATCCAAATTGCTATGACATTCAAGGAGGGATCAACAAGGTTTGGGGCAATTATTTCTACTATGGAGGCCCAGGAAGAAATGTAAGGTGTCCCTAATGGGATGGGGATGGGGGTTGCTATAATTTATAGGGTACATACAAGTTGGAATTTTTTATTTATTTTTCAATTTTTCGGGTTTTCTCTCGATTAATCGATGATTTTGGTGGGTTATTTTTGTATTTATTTTCCATGTCCATCCAATTTTTTTTTTCTTCAGTCAACAGGTGATCCATTGATCACACCAAGCAGACCAGCTTCAGTGTCTTGAGTGTAAATCTGAGGAAGAGAAACAGAAAAATGGTGAAATACAATATGGTTTGTGATTTTTCAATTTAATTTTGCAAAAGGGATGTATTCAGAATTAATTGATGAATTAATTAGGGGGGGCCATCAGAAATGGCCAACATCTAACCACTGCCTTAATTGTTTCATTAATCCTGCAAAATTTAATTTACTGATTAATGATATGGGCCCATAATTACTCAAAATGGTGACTATTATCAGCCAAGTTGTGCACTGTGAAGCTTTGCATTTCCTCTGCAGAATCTGCAAACTTTCAAGGCACACCCACTGTTTATAAATTATAATTACCTATAATTGCCATAACAAAACCAGTAGATCTACTAAATCTGGTGGAGATTGGTAAAGCATAACAACTATATACACATGATTCTCATAAACATACTAAGAAATGTGGCATGCTTAGGTACTCAATACTTGTAATTATTATCATAATCTAATATCATTACAATACTGAAGGATTGTCATAATTTGAAAGAACAATCTTTTTCTTAAAGCTCACGCAACGGCGTAGAACAAGAAATTAGTACCAGTTGCACTCAAGACAACTATAAGTGAAGAGAACTTGCATAGAGGAAATCAAGGAATTGCAGTAAAAGAAGCAAATACAAAACCACTTGAGAGTTGTGACCAGTCACTTGCTTCTCATTCAAGTAACCAAATACCTGAATAAAGTTGATGTACCCAAATATATTTTTCTCTATTATGCAGTTTTTGTGTGGATATTTCCTTAATCCTATGTTAATGTATTGGTATAGTTAGAAACCTATTGATGTACCCAAATGCCCGCTCTGTGCTTCTTTTTTTCAAGAAGTTGGAGGAATATTATTCAGCGTCAAAAGCTAGTAACCCCGACAGAGGTTCTGGTAAACAACTTACATCCCGTTCAAGTTAGCCCATGAAAAAGGCATTTCTAGCTAGCTCATTAGTTAATTTGTTCGCAGCTCTACGTACATGAACACTTCAGCCTCATTTAAACCCCTCAATAACAACATACATTCATCTATGATTTTCAGTACAATTCCTAAGCAATCAGATTCGATGGATCCGCTCCCCATACCATACCTTTCTCCACCACCCATTGCAAAGTCGATCTCACAGACATGGCTTCTATGATTTCCGGGTTCCGGATCCCAGACCAAACCTTGCAATGGAGAAATTGAACCTCTCCTCATGAGTCTCTGCAAACTATCCCACCACCTCCATCCACCTCCCCTATCACTGCTCCATCAATATTCACCTTCCATTGCTCCCCAACCAGCCTCCTCCCGCCTAATTGGAACGAATCCCTTGCTCCAGACCCAACAGGGAGACAAATTTGTGCCTCTTTCAACCATTCTAGCAGCGAGACTGCACAGCGATATATCCCCTCAACTGAGGGGCTCTGACCGTCCCAGACCCGTCTGTTTCGTGCCCCTTTCTAGCCTTATTCGTGTCGTCTCGGCCCTTGCTCGTTCCATATCCTCCATGGCACTCATTTGGCCGTGAGGATTTTCCCCTTCATCTTCAAAGACTTCTTTCACAACGGTCTTTGAGAAGGACCTCCCTCGGTCTTATGGGAAGGAGGTCTTTCTTTAGAACGTCCCTCGGTCGGATCAGAACTTGTACATTCTTGTTGGGAGTCACCATCGAGAGGTGTGTACTCTTCACCGGTGTCTGTGGGTGGGGCTGAGCTGTAATTCCCATCCTCATCCAACCATTGCCACCGTCCTGAGCTATCGTGCCTTCCTCGGCGGTGAGCTTGTCCTCATGCTCAAGCAAAGCAACCCAATGGTCGAGGTCGAAATTTTTCGGGTCACCCTTCACCATTTTATCATCTGGTAGGTTTCGCCACATCTTCTTTTCCGCCCTCATGTGGTCGTCATGGTTCCATCCATTAGGGTACTCGGCCTTCGAGAGCTTCAGAAAATCGAGGAACCTTTTCACGCGCGTCTTGAGGGTGTTAAAATGATTTTTCACCGCTTTCCACCTGCAATACGGTTGAAGCTCTCAAGAACCATTTTAACACCCTTTTTTGAGTATGATAGTAAAAATTGTTTTTTTTTTCTTTTTAATTTGAAGTTTTAAGGACAAAATACGTCATTTTGGAATAAACTATACAAGTTCAAGGCCACAACCAACAACAATTTATACAAAACCCGGTACCAACCTGCAAAGAGTTGGTAGTATATTGTACGTTTTTGCAATTATCATATACTTGTATTATCCCGGCTTATCCAATCTGCAGGGTAAGATATTTTCTCAATACAATATAAATTATCCTGTTTTTTTTTTTTGAAGAAAATATAAATTATCCTGGTTAAACATATGTTTCTCTTAAAATCAACCTTGTGCTCCCGTCTTATGCCATAAGTTGATCTCTTATCTTGTGGGGTATGACAAAAACAAGCATTTCACTGAGTCCATATCAGAAGCCTCCAAAGTCTGGGAGGCCACCTCTAATACCAACCGTAGATGAACAAGAAAAGCAAAAGAAACCTTGTTTGGGTCAATTACAAAACTTTCTATATCATTTCTTTTTGTTTCCAGATTCACAGTGCAGCTTTCTGCCTGCCATCTTTTGCAAA
>JAYMTN010001216.1:0-13401 GCA_036897425.1 Erodium trifolium
ATAGAACTAACACCAAGACACCGATGACCCAAAGTAACAAAAACAAGAGAGGTTAGTGTCTACGAATTGATAATCAAGAGAATAAGAAAGAACACTTGAAATTGAGAGTTGAAAGGTAGAAAAAAATTTCATACATATATATTGAGAGAATCTTACAAGGTGCGTTGTGTTGAGTGTGTAAAATACAAGGGGTTGATATATTTATTTATAGGAGGCAATAAGTCATGAGAGATTGCTACATAACTTTTTACATGCAAAAAATGGTGTCATGCATTTTGTGGTGGCCATACATGGCGTATACATGCCATCTCACAACCGTGGATATATTTTTGTGTTATAATTTATATAAAAATGACATATTTGTCATTATAATTTAGATTTTAACTAAAACAAAAAATAATATCAAAATGAGAGTATTATTTGGTTTATTGAGATATTTTGATTTTGTATTTTTGCTACTTGTTATTTTTATATAATACAAATATAGTTTATCTTTTGAATATTTTATTATATATGTGTAATATATATTTATTAATATTTTCAAATAAAATAAAATAAAAAATATGCTTAAGCCCCTACTAGACTCTGTCTAGCGCCTAGGGGTCCACACCGCCCGATTAAGATCTAGAGCTTTTTATAACCTTGACTCTACCTATCTATGCTTAACATTTTGTTCATTTTCATTACTTTTTTGATAAAAAACACTTCACCATGTTTGAGCTTCTGCGATAGACAGTTTTATTACAGTTGCATAAGTTTCTCTCCTATACGAAGGTATAGGTTACCGTCGCATTAGTTAGATGGCGTCGTAGTAGGGAGGAACTACTACGACGGTAACTCTTTGTTGTCGTAGAAGTTGTTGTATTTAGAGTCACACCAACTCATTTTCTTTTTTGCCATGAAATTCCTTACCAACCCTCTTTTTTCTCTAAATATCTCACTTTTCTCTCAAATTTCTGTAGAATTTTTGTCATCCTCCAAAAAAATCTTCTTCTTTCTCTCAATTTTTTTTTTGTCTTGAAGCTTGGAACATTCTTACAAGCTTTCAGTTTTCCCTTTAGGTTTTGAAACAAAATTTGTTATTTTTTTTTTCAATTATTGAAAGTATAGCGTTACTTCTTTGGAAAAAAAATGTGCTTGGACAGTTATGACTTAAAAATGACACGAAGATAACTTACCCTATAACATTGGTCATACAGAGTAAACTATCCACTATTAAAAATCATAAATATGATATTTAGGGAAAACTAACACCATGATGTGAAATGACTAGTATGCCCTTTGTATTTGAATCATGTTATCAATATGAATTGAAAGACTCTTTTATCCCTTCTGTTATTAATTCCTTAAATTTCATTAATTCTTATTTAATTTCTTAACTAATTCATTAATCATTATTTAATATTTTTTATTTTACATTTTTGACAAGAAAATAGAAATGAGGTTAAAGTTGTCCTTAAAAATGCCCCAAGAGAAGAGAAGTAGGGCTTGAAACAGAGTGTAGCAGAATTGATTGATTGGAGAATGGAGGTAGAGAGCAAAGTGCAGAGGCATGCACTGTCACTGTACTCAAGTTATAACTCAAGTTGAGGCCCACTTGCACTGTCGTTTGGGTCATGCCGCGCGGAAACAGCGCGCGAGCTGTTTCCCGATGCACCGCCCGTCTCTGTCTCTCTCTCTCTCTCTCTCTTTCCTTTTTTATTATTATTATTATTATAACACTCTCTCTCTCTCTCTTCACGACAGCGACGGCCCATTCTTTCCTGCATTTTCCTTTCCCGGGTCCCACCAATCATCACATCAACCTTTCCATCTCCGACTATGGTTCATACACTGTGAACACATACATGCATTTCGGAGACTAGGATTTGGTATCAAAACTTAACTTTGTTTGTTTCAGGTGATAACATTAATTCCTGCTTAGAGCACCTACGGTGGCATAGTTCGAATCTGGTTCTATGCGAGGTTATTTTTTTACTCTAATCAAATTGTTGTCACTAAATCGGGTCTGCCACATGGTCGAATCGTATTGGTTGATCAAAGTCGTAGGGGTGAGTCTTTGTTTCTCAATTTTTGTGGTTGTTTGTTGGGGTCCTGCTTTGAGCCTAGTCTTTATAGTTCTCGAGTCTGCTATTGGTAGGTTGCCCAAAGCTCTTTTAGAGTACTGACATCTATAAAACTTCGCTGATTAAAAAAAGTCGTAGCTGACAAATTCGGGTCGAATATAGAATGTGTCAACGATGAACGAATCCTCGACCCACAGAATTCTACCATCTTTAGTAGATTCAACCCCCCCTTTTGGGCCTTTGAGATGGAATAGACAATGTGATTAGATCCCATTGTGGATGCTCTTAGAGCAATGCAACCGTGAGTCGTGGAGATGGGGTTTTACTTGGTCAGTTAGCTTTTATCTATGTTAAAATCTGTTAAATTAGTTTGCTGATGTGATAGGGTCATGTAGAGGACAAACGTCAATTAACTGTCCATTTAGTTGCCAGATACTGATAATTCTGTTATTTGTATGAATTATGTCTTTTAGTTTGATTTTATAATGATGTACCTGATATTTTGTCAATTTTTTTATTCAATACAAACAAATGAACATAATTAAAACCATATTATTAATTTGAAACCCAAATTCAATGTAGAAATGACAATCGGAAAATGTTGGTCATATCCACCATTACAACATTGTCATACATGTAATACAAACAGTCACAATAAACATAAACCGTGAAACATCAACCGTGATCACGGAAACAACATATACACACCAGCCACTGTCAAGGTTGTAAACGGCGATAGGCGCTTGTCGGGCGGTGAAGATCTCTTAGGCGTCAGGCGGGGACTAGTCGGGGCCTAGGCGGGATTAGGCGGAGACTATTATTTCATTATTAACAAATATATATTACACAAATATGTTATTTTAATTGAAATATCATCTAACACATTATTATACAATATCTAATCTATTAAAAAAAATACTTCATTTTAAATATTAATATGCATTTCAAACTAAAAATATATTATATATATTCTAATAAAATGTATTAAGAAAAGTCGATCTAGTTCAGTGGTAGAGTACAAGGCTTAAAACCTTGAGATTATGGGTTCAAATCCCATAAATAGTAGAATTAAAAGTTCTGCCCGCCTAGGCCCGCCCGACCCACCCGGGTCGTGGCGTTGGGCTCCATTTGAGCGCCTAGGCGGGCGCCTGACCTGCTTTTTACAACCTTGGCCATTGTCATAACAACAACAACACCACCACCAACATATCAGTTATGCATCTGGGAAGAAACAAGCGAGGAGAGTTTCATATTGTCTGACATTGGGCTTGAATCGTTCCAATTCAAGTGGTGATAGTGCACTAAGGTCGATCGAGTCCAGCTCATCTAAGTGTCGAAAAACATCATCGCATCAGGTCTCCATCCTATTCGCCTCCACAACAGCAACTGGTACATATTCAGGTGCGACCATGACGACCTTCCCTTTCGTCTTGGCAGCCTTTTATCCCATTGAACGTTGTTATGCATGTTATGGTAGATGTTGAGGTGACGGCGAGTCACGAGGTTTAGAAGACATATTCTGCACCGAACCAAATACGTTTACGATGAGAACCTAACATCAGATGAAAATGCATTGCCCGTGGAAGTGCTCCCGTTCCCTGGTATATTTGGAGATCCAACATAGGATTAATGTGGTGACCAACTGTGAAACGCGGATGAGGACCCTTGTGTGGGGCATTCACGGGAAATTTGTTGCCAAAAACCTCCACCTCCACAAGTGCGTCCAACACGATCACATACAATACCACGTGTGCGACCCCCACGACCGGGTGCACAAGGGATTCGAAAGGCTTAGCTTGTTGTCCCTCGTCAATGCTGATTGTGAATGGCGACACTCTCGATGTGCCAACTCCACTACTATATGATAGCGTATACATTTGTATCTCAGGCACCACCAGACATGACAAGTCTATAAACGATAATTCAATGCACATGCGAGGAGGAAATGGATTCCCCTTACATGAGGTACCAACATCCGAATTGTTGGAGAGCATCGAAGGATATGACCTCTGCATCAAAAAGTATATATCATGTGGTTCGAAGTACTGTGATTGTTGCTACGACCATCCATTGTCAATGAAAGAGTCGCCACCCTCGCCGTTGTCAGATGATAGAGGCGAGTCGTTCAGACTCAAACGACGATCGTAATCATCGGACCCCGAGAACTCGTTGTTCAACATGATCTGAAATACAATGAAATGGAACAAATAAGAGAGTTTATAGATGGGGAGCAGAAGAAATGAGTCTGGTTTCGGAGGTAAACATCTAACCCTGTTTATAAATGGTAAAACAAAATATGTATAAAAAAAATTCAAACCTCACGAACTAGACATTGTTGTGGCGCTGACCGGTCAGTTAGTTAAAAGTTGCAAGGATTCTCCATGCGTCACCACGTGGTGCTTGGAGTCGATGTGATGTGACTAGTTGGTCGCGTTGTGTCAACGTTTCGCAGAGTCGCTAGTGTCTAAGACTCACTCCAACATACAAACACTAAACTAATTACTGAACTCGACAACCATTCATACACCGAGAACGTTGATTGACATTAACAACGAAGTCATCGAGTTCATCTTTGAACGTTGATAATGACTATGCGCTCCATATGCTTTTATACATACGATGATTTATCTTGACAAGATACTTACATACATTCATTCTTTAATAAGGTCTGGCTTTATATATATACATATATATTTACATGATTTTTTATACATAATATTTATATTAAAAAAAATAAAAAATTTCTCTTAAGAATGAAAAGTAAGTATATAAGGCTATTTTTTTATAATAAAAAAATTCTTACCATTTATCATGATCCTTGTTCTTTTCTTTTTTAAACCGTTACATTACAAAAATATAGAATATTATTACGTAAAGAATCATTCAGATTTTGCAGTGCAGATGCAGAACACTCAAAGAGATAGGAAGAAACATAAAAAGAAATGTTAATTTGAACAAGGTTAGACAATTTGCGCATTGTTTTGAAACTCTACACGACAATTACAAACTTGGAAAAGTTTAAGAATAGTCGAGGTGGAACCAATAGGTAACCGACGTAAGACTGGTAACATTCAACAGAGACCTGAAACCGAAGTTTTGACGAGGCTAATGTGAGGTTAGGCATCAGATGAGCATGTGAATGGTGGGGTGGGGAGAAAAGCGAGTATGTGAGATAGGGATGAGACGAAGGGTAGGTCCCATGATCATGATTCATGTTAGGGTTTCATGTACATAGTCGTAGAGAATAGACCCATGACCATGACCATGACCATATGTCGTAGCTCTTTGTAGATGGTGGGTGTCTGTCACCCGATGTGATGTTCTTCTGACCTCACTTTTATTGTGTCTCTTATTGTTTTACTATTTTGTAATTCGAATTTCGAATCATTCGGATTATCCCTTTCGTTTCCATCTATACAATTATCATTATACATGTCTCTGTACTTGATTTATAGAACAATTTCTGTGTTTCTTCGATGAGATTGGTCAAGAGGAAGACCGTCTGTCCATATGAATCAGATGAGAATCATATGGTTGATTGAGTTTGATTCGATGGGTGTGATTTGGTTTCGAAAGATTATAACGCTAGATTTTACGTGATTTTCATGTCGTGTATAAGTATCCAGCTCGGCATATAGTGTTGAAACGTATATATGGGAATGCTAGGGTTTTTAAAAGAGCTCCGGTCTTTGACTCGTCTATTATTTTTTCGAAAATACTGTTTGGAACGCTTTCGTTGATTCGAGCATAAGGCCGAGCCCTTTCTCCTAGTTCATGGATGGTGTCCACGACGGCTGTTCTTTTTAAGCCTGCTTGACCTCTTCGTCTCCTCTCAAATCGGGATGTCTCTCCTTTTTTGAGTGGGGCGGTTGTCTCTGTATCTTTTTTGTATCATACTTTCTAGTCCTTCTCGGACATTGTTGGTTATTTCGTGGTTTGCGGTTTCCTTCCCAGAACCCGTACCACTTTTCTATGCATCATTTATTTTCTGATAAAATAAAAAAGTCGTGGTGGTGATTGGTACTTTCAATCGGAAAAAAATATCAATTCAGAAAAACAATATTATTATCCAGTCATTAAAGTTTATTTATTTTCTTCATTAAGCATTTTATTATTCAATATTATTTACTATTTTAATTCAATATTTAATAAATTCAACAAAACAATATTAATTATCCAATTAGCATCCAAGAATCCCTAGTAAACCATATTTAAAACCGATGATGTGAAAATCAGTAGATTTTAAATCAAGGGTTCCAAACAGAAACGATAGTGGGAGCAATAGAGCAAGAGGCAACACAAAAGGGAGCAGAACGGAACACGCGAGTATGTGGATCCGAGTGAGCAGACGCTAGTCATTATCGTGAGCATTGGCTCTTTGTTGTCGTCATTTCTAGGATCCCAACAATATTAAGACGAGTTAAGATTATAGTGTGAAGGGCAATACAAGGAATCAAAAAGTTGAAATCGAGGTGGTTGAGAATCGGGTATGTAAACTTCTCCCACATATGGTGACAATGGAACGAAATTGTTAGAATGTAAAATTATAATTGTACCTTCAACTATCTCAGCTTGAGGTTTTAGTTGAGTTGGTCTTCTAATATAACATCAGAGCTTATGTCTCATGAACACGGGTCAAATCCCACTATTTACAAAAATATTGATTTCTTTCAAATTTATCCTGTAAACGGGCTAGTCCGTAAGGACGCGTGGTAGAATATAAAATCATAATTGTACATTTAACTATTAATTCAAGTTTTTAGTTGAGTTAGTAGAAATTGAACGATGAAATGGAAGAGAAAATAAAGAACTATTGCATTTTTTAAGATCTGGGGACACATGTCACAACCTACATGGTTGTGATTGTCGATGACACCACAAGCTCCTTCGCCTAATCCTCTATTATAGGCACTTCTAAGCGACATCAAAAATGTAAAATCTTCGACTAGGGAAAATTGTCGAATCCCCGACTTATTCGATAATTTACATGAATGCAACGGGTGAATAGTTTACAAATAACTATACACTGTGGAGAGAACCCATTCGAAACAAAATAAAATTGTGTTGTTACATATATTTATGTATTTGCATTTGTTTTGTTAGGCAGATCATATGTACTAAAAGGATTTTGAGCTGATGAGATCTCAAACAGTGTGCTAAAGAGAAAACAGGAGAAACAGATATATGCCACTTAATCCGAAACAAAAACAAATGCTAGTACTAGTAAGTAACTAAGTCTAAAGTTCAAGTGTAACACTACAGTGCCACAGAGGGCCCCAAGACCTGTCTGCATAATAATTAATCAAACCCAACCTAACTATTACATCAACTATTGTTAATTTTAGGGTTAATGGATTTGGATAAATACAAATTCTAAGGGTAAAAATATATGTGCAAAAGTGGAAAGAGACAAGGATAAAGGCAACTTAGAACTACTGTTTTAGGAAAATTTTGATGACTATTTTGGATTAATATGGATAGTGGTGCTAATTACTTTTGACACTCATATTCTAATGAGATAGTATAGAATCTCTTTTAATTTTAATAATAAAATAACTCAGAACAAACAAGACATGGTAGACCAGTTAGATATAACACAGCTGTTATGTAATATTTTTGGGTTGAAATGGTTGGTTGATTCTTTTCAGAAGAAAATTCAGAGACAGACAGACAAGGTGGAAATGAGGGGTTTGCTACAAACAGTTAAAGTAGTTGGGAATTGGAATTTATTATTTTTAGGTTCACAACATTTGCTTCTTGTTTAACTATATACCCTATTTATTTCGGGGTTAAACGTAAAAAAAAAACATCCTGAAATATTGGTCACGAACTACAAACTATCTTAAAATATTGATCACTATTGGATGCATGCAAAAGATCTATGATCAATTCATAAGATATATAAAAGATTTATGATTAATTTATAAAGGTATATAAATGATTTGTGACCGATTCATAAGGTGTGTAAATGACATGTAACCAAAACATAAGATCTTTCATGTAACAGGTAACTTACTGCTCCTAACTAATACATAAGGATGAGTTTATACAGTTAAACTTTTATTGTGTTTTGGAACCCTAGTTTGGTGCTTCAAAGTTCATATACCAGGTAGAAAGCATAGTTTGTAGGGCTCAATAATTGAGGTTGGCCCAGTTTTTGACCATAATGGGCCTTGAATAATTGAGCCCAAGCTTTACTATGCATACAAAACAAGTTTTGGTAAATAAAAAAGTTACAACTAGAAGTTGAAGTTTGGCAACAGAACACACATTTGTTTTTATTTTCGTTTCATACCAAAGCACACCATGAAAGAATCATGTCAACATTTACATAAACACAGTTATAACAGCAAAGTGATCATAACAAGATCAGTTCAGCAGCAATTTTATTTGGTGAAGCAAGCAACCAACACTTACAAATCTATGGCCACCACCTGCGGCTCCTCGCCCTTCTCCACCACAAATGTCTTCAAAACCTTCTTCGACCCTGTAATAATCTGCACATTGTAAGTCCCATGAAACCCTCTGAACCCGAATTCTCCTTGCTCGTTAACGTGGCCATGAACACGAGTCATCCACTCTCGTTTGAGGGCAAGGTACCTTCGACCAGCTTCGTTGATTTCTCCCTCCGCGTTCACCAAATGCGAGTTGTCTCTGCTCATAAACAGCTCCCAGAACCCCCACAGCATGACACCTTCCACTGCAGGATGCGCGTAGCATTCGCGAAGCATCACCTCCAAATCATCTGCTCGAACATACTCGTTAACAGAGGACACATCAACCTCTGTGAACCAGATTGGGAGACCAAGAACGCCAAGCTTATCGAGAGAAGAACATACAATTGGCCCAACCGGGCTATCTATATGTCCTTGAATCCCAACCCCTCCAACAGGCGCGCCTTGCCCTTGCAGATCAAGGATGTGTTGGATGTACTTCTCTGGAGATGATCTGGTGTCGCATCCATCCTCGACATGGTAATCATTCACAAAGAGGGTAGCAGATGGGTCTAGTTGGTTTGCAGACTTGAACATGTTGGCTCTGATGTCTTTCCCCAACCTGTCTTGATAGAAAGATCCATGGAGCATCTCGTTGTTGACATCATAGTGCTTGAACTTGCCCTTGTAGCGAGACAGGAGGCCTGTGAGGCGGCTCTGGACAGCAGCTGCCAAGTCGTTTTTGCTCAGTGCTCGAATCCATGACTGGACTGTGGCCTCCACTTCCCAGAAGATGCAATGACCCCTGACATCTATGTTGTTGTTCTTGCATATCTCTAGCATCTCATCAGCGTCCTTGTAATTGAAATTTCCTTGTGATGATTCCGTCCAGTACCATTTCAACTCGTTGCCAAACACTGTCCAGTTGAAATGTTTGACAAGGAAATCGACAAAATCTTCGTTGTCTATGTTTGTTCTGCTCATACATGATCCAAAGGGAAAGCTGTTCTGTGTTTGCTTCACTATCACCGTTGTTCCTTCCAAGTTGCTTGAATCGGCTGCTGAGATTTTCAGGATAACATCTCGCTTTCGAACCTACATAATGTAAGACTAAGAGTAAGAAAACTTCAGAAATCAGATCAAAATTGTTCAGCATCAATACCTGATCGGTTTGCCTCTTCAGATGTGTAAATCTTGCTCGTCTATCAACTGGGAATATCTGGAGGGCAGCAAGCATTAGATCAACACCAGGGCCCGGACCCTGAACATAAACCATAACTTTGGAAGGTTGTTTCTCAATTCTAAAAGACCCTCCAATTTCATGCCATCTGCCATCACTAATTTCAACTTGACCTCCATTAACCCATTGGTTGTCCACGCTAAGTGCAACATTCACATTCTGAGGACCGGTTGCTCCAGAACCAATCCGAACCCACGCAGAAACTTGGTACGTTAGAAAGACTTGAAGTTTTTCAGTGATCATCTGAGCAGGGCCCATCCAATTCTGTGTCCTGCCAGTCACATGAATAAAGCGGCCACTTAAGGGTTCATGCGCTCCAAGGGAATCTCTTGCCATTGGAGGAAGTATATGCGGTGAACCCGTTGAAACACCTAGAGTGCAGTTGCCAAGGGGAAACCATCCATTTGTACCTTTACTGAGAGTGCTGTTCTCAATTATGTTTACACCAAAAGCAGGATTCTGCACAGCAAAAACGATTCCTCTGATGCATAAAAGGCTCAAGCTCAAACTTATTATAAGAGGACTATGTCTGGAATTGAACCTACCTCGATAACAGGTGGTGGCGAAGGAGGGACTTTCTCTGCGTGCTTTACCGATAAACTGTTGAGAAGTATATCAGTGCCGGGAGGTGGCCCTTCAAGATAGACCACCACTTTTGATGGGGAACCATTTAGGAGGAACTTCCCTTTCAACTCCACCCAATCCTTGTCCGTTGCCTGCACACTACAGATTCAACCAGCTTACTTTAGCAATCAAGAAAGGGAAGAGATAGCTATATCTGGTTTGATCCAAGTTGCAGCAACGATTGATCGATATAGAACAGCATTTTTTTGCATGTATAGGAATCTATAGAACTACAAGGGTGAGCTAACACAGAAACAAGTTGATCATAAAGATTCTATCCTAAACAATGTAATCCGAATTGGAGATCATAATGGAATAAGAGACTAACTTGGCGATGCCGATGTACTGTTCACGGGAATTGGGTGATTGGACCCACAAAGTACTGCGCACATCAGCGCTTGTGACCTTGTTACCAAAGATACGAACGACAGCAGTAACCTCATAAACAAGTTTCCGCTGCACTTTTCCAGTGATCTCCTGCTGAATCCCGTTCCAGCTCTGAGTACGTTCTGTAGCAGCTGCAAAAACCTTTCCAGACTGAGGGACTATTTTTCCATCTCCCATGGAATCGTGTAAAACAATCTTGCACCCTCTTCCAGACCAATTATTCAGCCCATCCTCGAAATTGGGGTTCACAATTAAGTTCTCTTCTCCAGCACTACTTCCACCCTTTCAAAATGAAGAACAGAAAACATGAATTCCAAAATCTAAAAGTGAGACAAACATGAGTCGGGTATCCCACAATGCATTCAAGAATATAACTCAAAAGAAACGTCAGTTGCATATTTTCTGTCAAGTCCTACTCTTACTGAAGAAACAGTGATCAAATTGATCTTAACTTAGACCACATACTCATCTTAGCAAAAAAATCATAGCAATTATAATTACCCCAGAATCACTTGAACTGTCACAGGTGATCATCACAGATTCTATTAACAGGTCGAGTCCAGGAGATGGCCCTTCCAAATAAAATACAACCCTGGCAGTCACAGGTGACAACGAGAATGTGCCTTCCAATTTTCCCCACCTCCCATTTGATACAGATGTTCTACATGAAAAAATGGCGGTTAAAAGAATACATTTCTCATATAAAGATAAAAGTTGCAACCTTATGGGATCATAGAAATCCTATACCTTGCGATGAACAAATAGCTAGTAGCAGCGTCTTTATGTTCTAGTTTCAAAGTTGCGAGTACATCAGTAGCTCCATCAAGATCCCCCCAAACCCCAACACAAGCAGCAACTGAATAAGTGGAGCCTGGGGAAATCTTGTTTGTGATATCTTGTTCCAAGCCCTGCCAGCTTTCATTGCGATTCGTTACAACAGCGTAACTACCACCTGCGTTTGCAGATATTTCTTCTGGGTGACCCGACCCAGCTGCTGTTACAAAGCCATCACAACAATTAGGGTGCCAAGCATGCAGCCCTTGAGAGAAATCGTGGTTTTCTGCGATATTAGTCATGCCACTGCTACTTGAATTGGACTTATCCTGCTCTACAACAACCTGTCAAGGAAAGCAGATGTAAAGAAATGAAACTGACGACTATGGACACTGAGTTACTAGTACAAGAACCCGTTAAATACTAAAACGAGAGTACACAACAAGCTAAACTGTAACAGCTTGTCAAAGATAAAAGCATCTTGTATTTGACTAACAGTTACCGCTTCTCCAAGACTTCAGTTACATGTTCAAGTGGACCAGCAAGAACACTTCTCATCACTGCCCTTATATAGCTAACTGCTCAAGCATCGTAATGACGATAGTTTTTCACATGTAACCCAAGTTTATAAATTGATTTGATTCACATTCTCTGTGAACAAGCACAATCCTCTTACCATATTCAGTCCACTTCAATTACATTTCCTCATCACATATAAGTGGAACTACATTGTCTATACATGCTACGTCAAACTAGTCGGTGGCTCAATACACTAAACTAAACTAGGTCAGAAGAACGAACAACCAGCTAATTTCCCAAAACGCAGGAATCTGCCAAATTCACACAGAATGCTGCATATAAGAAATGCCCTACCAAACCCAATATGCTTAAAACCCAAAATTAATGACTTCAAGCTTCAAAAACCCAAATAGATTGGAAATGAAACAATGTAGAATTCAGATCAAATCATGAACACACCCATACCTCTGAAATGTTGCTCAGTTCCGGGTTCTCCATTTCTTCACCTGATTTCTGGGGCATCAGAAAATCAACCAAACAATGAGCCTCTACCAAGCAAAATACCAAATGGGTTTTGTTTTGATAAGAAAAAAACTCCAAAATTGAGTAACAGAAAGAGGACCACCTTGTCCTGGCGGTGGCGGCGCTTCTTCCTCCGGCGGATATTGAAGAGTCGGGTTCTGAGCCAACAGGCAGCGAGGTCGCTCATTATATACGCGCCGTTCGAGAGATTCAAGTGAAGTCTACGAAAAGCGCAGAGGCGGGACCAACCGACCCACCAACATCAAACAACCCAGTAATGATTAAACCCATCTCTGGAAAGGCCTTAGCTTTCTCTCCACTTCCCCTTTTTCCTGGACTGCCCAGAATTGGAAACCGCCACAGTTCAGTGCCCAGTTGATCATTTTAACAATTTCATAACCAACTAACGACCCCTTTGATTCAAGAATAAAATAAACAAAACAAAAATATAAGTTTGTATGTCTGTCTTGTAGGCTATAGGGGGTTTTGTGCTCTTTTGCTTTGCCTTGCAGAATGGGGTAGCCTTCTAGTGGGCTTTGATGCTTGTATTGGAAATGAAGCTTATTGGTTCTCTTGCCCTCTGTTCTGTACTTTTTTTCTTCATTGTTCGTCAATTGAATTTGTTTTTTTGTTTGTTATATTAGTCTTTGATTGCAAGGAAGTTTTAGGTGGGATGCTTGCAAATTAGGTAAGATTGAGATTTCACTGATTTGATTTGAGTTTGGATTTAAAAAACATGCTTTACTTTCTTATTCTTATGAGAGAGTTTTTTTTCTAGTAAGAGCACCTCCAACGCTGTCGTGGTAGGCGCCGCCCCAACCCTGACACGCCAAGC
>JAYMTN010001217.1:0-13400 GCA_036897425.1 Erodium trifolium
CGAGGAGCAGGAGAAACTCGTCCCACATCTGGATCTAAGGAATCGACGCCGACGATGAAGGGGCAGCACGGGACTAGAGGGGAGAGGGAGGGAGAGAATCGAAAGGAAGAAGGAAGGAGCTACCACCGGCGAGAGCTATGGCCGGTGGCCACAACCATCGCCGGTGGAAGCAAAGAGCATGGAGAGGCGGCTGAGAAAGCTAGGGTTTCAAAGAGTCGAGAGAGAGTCGAAGGTTCTGACTTGTCTTTTTCCATGGGGTGCTTATGTAACGCCACACCAAGTCCATATCCATTCATTGTTTAGAGTGAATGTGGAGTTTTTTTTAGTTGATAATGAAAGATGACAATGTATTACTTATTGATAATCTCGTCTTCAGAGGGTGTTTTTTTATATCAGCAATTTTTTTTATAAGACCTATCCTTAGAAATTAAGAAAAGGCCAAGGGAGAATCCCTCAAGAAGGTAGCTTACAAACAAAGGACACCTCATTAGGCTCCTAGTGCAATTTCTTGCAGTGTAAGAAACCTAAACATTGACAAACTATTACATTGACAAACTATTACAAAATCCATTCAAGTACCAAAGATCAACTGTCAAAATTCACCCCAGCAAAGAAATATCAGCACACTCCTTCAGCTGCAACAACTAGTAATTAGCAAAAAATCAAGGCGCAATCTCACATATCACCCCTGCAACTCACTTCTTTTGCTGCAAATCGCCCAGCAACAGCAAAGTATAACTCAATCCTAGTCATGTATAGTAAAACCAGCTCCCATTCAAATTTAAATGTCTCATAACCTGTCAAGTAAATGAAAGATCAACAAGTTCTAAACTCAAAGCTCGAATCCTACAGAGTAAGATGACCAAATAACCATCAATGGTAAAATGCACCATCAGAATTATGTAGCAGAGAAAGTAAAGTTCCCAACCAAAATACTAATTGTAAAATAGACGGTGACTTGTACCACACGGTACCAAAAGGAATGACAGAAAACCCCTCAACCTAGTATTCTAACCACACTCAAAAGAGAGAGACAGACAAAACTAGTAGCCCACACACAAAGAAGAAAAGTTGGAAACAGAAAATAGTCCTTACCAAACTCACAATCACTCCCCAAAACCAACCCAAACCCCAAAGTACAGTTCAACAACCCTGAGACATGATTAATGAGAGGGAGGAGGACAATCCCTTCTATTAAAATCACCTCTCTTGTAACACAGAGCAGGAGAAGAAATCCAAGAAGTGAAAGGGAAGGAGTAATTCCCTTTAAATTTAGCCTAAAGTAATTGGTAAGAATCACTTTGTATTTGTTGCAAGACTGTCTCTGGATCCTCCTGGATATTATTGAATATAACGTTGTTTCTATATAACCAGATCCTCCACAAAATCACCAGAGCCAGCATGCACCAGTGATCCATGGATCTCAAGGGACCAAGTTGTTTCCAGGCAAGTAACCAATTTGAAATGGATTCTGGACAAGCAGTATATATTCCCCACCAATTTAGGCATAGTGTCCAAACCTTCCATGAGAAAATGCAGCCCAAGATTAAGTGATCCACTTCCTCAGGTTCTTCATTACATAGAGGACACCAAATATTATTAGAATACAACCCCCTAGCAGTAGGAAACATTTGGTGGGAATAGCCTGCATGCAAATTAACCAAGCAAAGCCAGAGAGTTTGGGGGGAACCAATGCAGACCACAGTAAAGCAGTCCAATCCAAGGTTGTAGTTGTAGAACTGTCTAATGACTGGTACATTTTCTTAACAGAAAAACCTCTGTCATCACATTTCCAAGTGACTTTATCCTCTCCAAGAGTCAAAGCAGGGAATTGATTGAGTAAATTTCTTAGCAAAAGAAATTGACCTTTTTCCCAACTCCTCAAATACCTTCTGAAGACTAATATCCAATCTCCATCCACCCAAAATTGAGAAACCAAGGCAGATTTCTGAGTGCTCAAATGATATAACCTTTGAAATTGAAATTTCAGAGGAGTATTGATTAACCATCTATCTTCCCAAAAAGACACAGAGGAACAAGAATTAATTGTCCATTGTAATCCCACAGCTCCAAATAAGTCAGCAAAAACAGGACAATTAAGCAAAGATTGGAAGTGATGCAAGAAACTTTGGCCATTATTAAGAGATAATTTAGAAAGGTCCCAAGCTGTTGTATCCTAATCAAATTTAGCACATAATAATTGTTTCCACAATGAATCCTTCTCAACTGAAAATTTCCACCACCTTGCAAGAAGTGACTTGTTCATCAAGTGTAAGTCTTTGATCCCCAAGCTCCCAAATTGTTTAGGTCTGCACACTAAATCCCACCTGACTTTGTGTAAAACTTTCTTTGAGATTGTCCCATTCCATAAAAATCTCATCTGCCATTTCATCATCTCTTGGATCACACCTTTAGAAGCTTTATATAAAGACATATAAAAGAGAGGAAGGGAAGATAGTGAGGATTTGATCAATGTGACTCTGCCGCTAAAAGTCTTGTATTTGCCTTGCCAAAGTCCCAACCTCTTTTTAAATTTGTTCAAAATGGGTTCCCAAGTCTTAAACTTTTTTGGATTAGCTCCCAATTGAAAACCAAGGTAATCTAAAGGTAAATCAACAGCTGAGCATTCAAGAATATCAATTATCTCCCCAATGGAAACTGAAGATGGATTTTAAAAGTAAAACCTTGGACTTTTGAAAATTGATTTTCAAACCAGTAGCTTGTTGTAGACCCTTGAGATTATGTTTCAAATTTATGGTTTCTTGTAAACCAGCCTCAATGAAGATTAATGTATCATATGCAAATTGTAAATGGGAAATCTCTGGACCCAATGAGTTACATTTAATGCCTGAGAACATACCAGATTGAGAACCTCGTTCCATAAGTTGATGAAGGCATTCTGCAATTAGAGCAAACAACAAAGGAGATAAGGAGCATCCTTGTCTTAGGCCCCTGTGTAGAGGAAAGTCAGTAGTCGGAGAGCCATTGATCAGTATTGAAGACCAAGCCTTAATGCACATTGATATCCAAGAGATCCATAAATCTCCAAAACCCATCCTGTGAAGTAAACTCAATAAAGCCTCCCAATGTACATGATCATAGGCTTTTTCAAAGTCCACTTTGAAGTTTGAACACAATAACCTCTTTTTTAGACTGTTTGATTGAATGAATAAGCTCACTAGCTATTAATACCCCATCCAAGATCTGTCTGCCAGCTATGAACCCAGATTGAACATCACTCACCAAGAAATCCATCACAAATTTTAGTCTTGAAGCTAGAATTTTGAATATAATTTTGTATGGGCTGCTGATTTCAGAGGGTGTTTTTGAGAATCAAAGGTGGGTAAAGAACATCTTCCCATTAATTTTTGATATCATGAGTTCTATTCTCTCGTGGTATATCCGGAGCCTTCATTACTCCTTACTGTTAGTGGACTGCTATTACACAAACGACCTCGAGTCACCGTTCTTCATGAAATATACTGATGAGTCGATTCATCACTAGCATTAGCAGGTGCTTCTTGTTCTTGTCACACTCCAAGAAGAGAAAAGTTGAACATTTATATTGGGTTCTTTGTTTTGGTGGGGAAGTGACGTCGTTTCAACTATTCTAGTGAAGCATAAGAACTTTCGTGCCGACAGGTACAAACTTCATTGTAATAGCAATTTGTTCTTTCGAGTTGTTTAAGAGACACTTGTGTTGTTTCTTTATTTCGAGTAGCACAAACATGATGGAGGATCCACAACAATTTCACATGCATGATAACGAAGTCTCGCCTTTAAAGATAGCAAGTGCTTTGGAAGCCATGCTTGGAACTCCTTGAATGATTGAGGATGAAACTTACATAATGTCGGTGTATCCAATAAGCATATTCCTTATCGTTTCCTTTAATCATGAGTCGTATTTAGTAACACATTCAAATTTTAATTCATAATTCAGACCAAAAAAACCTTAACTGGATCGAACATGTTTAATTTACCATCATAATCGTTATCTCAATTGTACAATGACATGTCACTTAAGTGCTGTACATTTGAAAACACATCTATATTACTCCAACATAAATAATACTCATCTGAGTCATATTATCTCTTGATAACTTTTGTTTCTCTCTCTTCCCCGTCCGTGATGAGGTTAAAGACTTTTTTTTTATTGTATTTGTTGTTCTATTTCACACCTTAATTGTTTGCTTAACATGAGGTCCCCTCCCCGACCCTCAAATATAATTAATACCCATTCCTCCAGGAGCACAAGGCATCATATTCTTTGGACATGTTCTCTCTTTCATGATACACCTCCTTCCTAGTGTGACCACACGTACTGTTCCACTTTTTTTCTAAGCCAATCCAAGCGAAGAGAGAGAGAGAGAGAGCTCTCTCAACCTTTGTTCATAAAATCATCATCACTGGGAATGAAACAAAGAAGAAAGAGGAGATGGGAGCAAGCAACAAAAGGGCTATAGACTTATGACATTGTATCCTCTCCAATTGTTCATCTGGCTTGAACCCCCTTAGTAGGAAGGCATATTCACCAGCTTACTCATCTCCCATCATTTAGGTTTTAGGTTCCTCAGTTTCTTTCTTGTGTTGTGTCATCATCCACTACTTCCACTTGCGCCTATTTTTCCTATTCACTAACACTGCAGTTCCCAGTCCCACCATTGGCCTTTGAGTTTGAATTTCTAAGAAAGTGCAACTTGACCACTGATCGGTGTGCTAATGGGTCATGTGAAAGAAACCACCCACAAACCTTAGTGCAAATGATTAAACAACCAGCAACACACTCACACTATAGGAGAAAAGATCAAATCTTCGGGGATCACATAATGAATAAATAAAAACTATCTTTAGCACGTAAATGTGTCGTTCAACCCCTCCTAATACGGGAACGAAAGAAAATCACAACCCACTATCATGGATCGTACCAAACCTTGATCCATGATAGGTCTTTTATGATTGGAAAATGGCCACTGTCCTAACCAATATGAAAATGCTCATCTACTTACCAATCAGGGCAATGTTTAAACATGACTCATTCTATCATTGCCATTTTAATTCACTCATCTTACACTATAACATGTCACTGTCACCCGTGAGGAGGAAACATCTGACTCTAAATAGAAGAAAAAAAACATTTTAAATACTATTTTGTAAGTATCATCAATTAAGACATCAAGTAGTACAGATATAACTTGCAGTCATTGATTTGAAAGGAAACTATATATAGGTCGGTAAAAACTTGGTAATTACCAAAGACAACTTGTGTCATGTACCAGCCTAATAGCCAACCATATCTTCACATACAAGATAAAACTTTGATTCCAGAAATACCCACTCATATAGAAACAATTTACAAACCTCAGAACAACCTAACTGTTTGAGCATGGGACAGATGTAAGACATGAAACAGAGAGAGCATAAACAAATGCAAGTGGGCCTCTGCTCTGAATGCAGTTTTGACTGTACACATGCATCTATCAATGCACTCAAAGACTGTTTGTTGTATGCATAGCCCACTACAGGTTGCAAAGAAGACCCAACATGAAGACACCCACAAAGATATACTCTTATGCTCAAAAGGAGACACTGAAAAGGGTCAAGGTACCACCAATAGTCTAAGTCTATCTCCTCTCAACTTTTCTGGCCATTATTGTCACTTGCTGGGGACCCATTCCTCTTCCCCCACACAACATCTAATCACTAAGGGCTTATAAAATGAACAAAACCCACCACCACTCAGCTCCATTAGCTGCATCCAGCACTCATTCTAGCTTATCATTTACTCCATTAAAAAGAAGAAGAAAAACAAGACATTTTTCTGGTGGGTGGTGCCCTCAAAATCATTATTTTCCATCCTCAATTAATCGCCTTCTCAATTATTTATGTACCTACTCGACATGAAACAATTTATTGATCACAGAAAAAAACTACCTGCAAATTCAGTTACAATTACCTACAGCATTTTTTATTCCAGCAATCACTTTGAGGTTACTGACTTCCATTCTACAACAGGCAGGGAAATATGGTTGATGTCAATTGTACTGAAAGAACATGAAAGGTAAACAATAAAGTATTATTACCATAGTAATACTGGAATATAAGGTGAATCTGGAAATTCTTACTCATATTCTCCATAATTGCAACTAGCCAAATCACGTGTGAATATCAAAGAGCACTACCCACTGATTTGGCTAATAAGAAACACTTAAATCAGCAACAGAAAACTCTTCATGCATTAAGATTATCCAAAGTTGTTCTCAAGCATAACTTTCAAAGGTTCCAGAACAGGAAGTAACAAAAAATCAGCCAGTAATAATATAAACATATACACCATATCAAGAATCACCAATAGTAAACAAATATGGAAGAAGATTGATTTGGTGGGTGATAAGAAATAATGGTGGGCACTTTAAATAAAGGACGGTTGCAAATTTATCTAGAGATGCAATTCCTGTATGTCAACCTTGTATGTTTCTCTGGTTAGTCATAAAGAGAACATGAAAAGTTGGTGTGATTTGCAGGTTGAAGTGGAGAATCCTAAGCTTAACAATATCGGCAGTAAAGATGACATCAGTACTGCACCCTGAAATGTGAGAGCATCCACTTGGTGGGCCAAGAGATTCCAATGAGATAAAATAAATAAATAAAAACATCAAATCTTCACTACCATTTCCTGTGGATAACCCCCTTGCCTTCCCCATTTATTCCCTTCCTTCCTAGTTGCTCTGAAGGCCATTCTAAGAGTGGCTACAACTATTGGGCAAATCCTCATATTTGGCATCCTCTATTTTTTCCTGATAAACTCGAGAATGATCTTCCAAGGAGAAGAGGAAAGTGAAATGACATCAAATAAGGAAGAAGGCACAACAAAGGTCAGTGGCGACTACAAGGACTGCAACAATGAAGGAGCAGCAGAAGAAGAAGACAACAACCCAGAAGAGTGGCTAAATCTGAGCCTGGGCAAGAATTCACTCTCTACAGCTGAAGGTTCTGACTCACAATCAATACCGGGTTCTGGTAAGGTTTTCTCGTGCAACTTCTGCATGAGAAAGTTTTTCAGCTCACAGGCATTAGGGGGTCACCAGAATGCCCACAAGAGGGAAAGAGGCGCAGCAAGAAGATATCAATCACAGAGAATGATGACAATCATGGGTTTCCCTATGAATAGTCCTACAGCTCGGTCACTAGGTGTCCACCCCCACTCACTTGTTCATAAGCCAAGCAGAGATGGAGCTCCAATCGTGGCAAGGTTTAGCGGAACAAGCACAGGGTGTGGAATGGCTTGGGCACCTTTCATGGCAGAGGATGCAATGGATATGATATGGCCAGGCAGTTTTCGCTTGGACCCACAACTACCAGAGCCACGATCAGAGATAGCAAGTCTTGATTTAAACCTACGACTCTAGTAAATCCATCTTTCCATAATTCCATTGTTCAGAATTTTCTCTTTGTGCACCAAGCAGCTTTTGATTTGTTTGATCCACCAAGTACATAAACTAACTTTTGGAGGCAACCTGATGCGTCAAATCTGGAATGGGTTTCTGCCTAATACAACTAGCTAGAAGAAATGCTAAGAGCCTCCTGCTGTAAGAAAACCTAGAGTATACAGTCAATTTTCAAATATTTCAACCTTTTATGTCTGTAACGTAACCTATATAAGTGGGTTCTTTTTCATTATAATAACATAGTTCACACAATGACTGAATCTACTCTACCTATACTCTAACAGTCTACACTGGGAAATATTTTTGAAGGCTGAGCAATAATATCCACTAAGTTCGGTATGCAATAGGGTAAGGTAGGTCTGAAAGGCAGAGTCACTCGCCAGCTCTACCATTACAAGTTTAGGACCAGCAACGTATTTCTGATGAAAATAACAACCTACTGGAAATTTCAAGCAGAAGTGGATAACAATCAAACTTCTTAACATCATATGCTTGACATGCATACTTGTGTTATCGTTCAACATAAAGCGGAAATTTTCATATTGACACATGCAAATTCATAATTCCACACCTGTCTTTTAATCTGAAACTTGACAAGCTGAGTGACATCGTAAGTTACCCTATTAGCTCCATCCACTATCCAGTGAATCTGAAACAGGACTGTAAAATGAGTTAAGAGTAAATGGAAGAGTAGAGTAAGGTCTTTAGAAAGTAACTGGTTGGGATTCTCTTCATGATAAGTAATGATGAAATTCATTCTGTAATTTGGTTATCTAACTACTGTTATAACTGGAAATTCTAAAACCTAGGCTGAATTTCATTCAACCACTTCCAACTACAGTGTTTGCATGTGTGATCAATAGACTGACACTTATGAAGTGCATTGGAACCCCTCTTCTCAACGCCTTAATGGTTTAGCATAAATTCCTAACTACTAAGTGGCCCTGCTAGGGCCAGATCTCAAGTCAAAATAGTACTGTTTTGTGCATGTGTTGAGTGAGTGAGTAGAGGGAGACACCTAAACATATTTTATGTTTTACCAATGTCACTGCTATTGTAGCACATTTAATACTCTAGTACCTTGCTACCTCAATAAACCAATTTATAAATTCCGCTAATTTGAGCTCAACTAGTTTTGTTCATCTTAGCACAGACAGCCATTTCAGTGTTTTTTTTTTGTTCATGAGCTCTACCATATCAACTCCCAAATTTTGGAAGCATTCATGCATGGATTGAGCATAATATTTCTTAACCAATATTCAGTCATATAGCAGGTAAATCTTTCCTTTAGCATACAATTCTCTTCTGTAAAAATCCAGATTCAAAATCTGAAAGCAGCTAACCATTATCAATACTTGTTGTTAGAGACAATCTGAGAAGGAATAAGGGATTAAACTATAACCAATCTATCACATTTTGTTTGTCCTAAAGACTTTCACATTGTTATTGCTTCAATATGTCATAAACCTTCCGACTTCCAACACATTTTTAAATGTTACAGTCTCAACTTAATTTGAAGAACTCTTAACTACTTGTACTTGAAGATTTCATTCATGATGGAATCAAAGATGAAGAAAACAAAACATCCTAAACAAATAAATATCCTCAACACCATTCCATTTCCTTTGTAAGTTAGAAATACATAATTAAACATGAAAGATAGAAGACCAAGACCTGGCATCCTAAATATCCTTGGCTACATGAATAATTAGGAATCATCTGTATGAAGATGTTTTACAGCTTACAAGATTTAAGGGATTCTGAGCTGTTGAGTCTTCTGCATGATGACAGGAAGCCTCTGGCTGATGGTACTTGGATCATTATAAGCAGCAGAATCAGAAGGGTATCCTTTCTGTACCATTTAATTAAACCAATCAATACTCACTGAACAATAAAAATTACTTTGTAACTACAACACCACATAAGAGAATTGCATATTTTTTTAATTAACTGAACAAGTTATCAACAATGAATTCATTAAAGTTACGATAAAAATAAAAATAAGCTTACTGCAGACAAAGCTTTAAATGTAGCTTCTCGCCAGCAGCTTTCTCGAAGAATGACAGGTTTGGTACTATCTCCAAAGACACAGTGCATCCTAGTTTCCCTAAGCCTCATGAGCATGCCATCAACTCTAAGCTGTAAGAAGAAATAAATCAGAGAGGAATTGGACAGTATATATTTTATTAATTGTAACTTCTCTGTTATCTGTATACAAGGTTTCACTGGAAAACAAAGCTTCATGCGGTACTTTGCTTAATACAACTATATGCAGACCATGGAAGACCAACTTACCCAGAAACGCAAGAGAAGAAACCAGCAACTTGGCATGACCCTCTAAAAAAAGGAAAAAACATGGGTTCAGTCCTTGGAGATCTTGATATACGATGCATAGCGCAGTTTGACTGCATAATAGACGAATAGCAAAACTAATTTAAAACATTACCACTTTTACGGTCAAAAGCGACACTCCACTATCAGCCAATTCATCTTCATACAGGACTACCTGTGGATTGACAAGGCACCTTGGTCAAGCTCAGTAATATGTCCAAATGGAGGAAAGACAATGCCATTATCTCTATCAGCTTCTAACTTTCATCCATGGGGGAAAGACAACGACATTATCTCTATCAGCTTCTAATTTTCATCCGCGGGGCTTACCTCATCATAGTAGAGAATGGGCTCTTTTAGTGACAGTGCAGTCATATCTATCTTGTCCTCGCAATCCTCCCACTGGAGACCACAGGTTCCGTCCGGGACTTCAGTTCTTTCACGCTGATCATATAAGAGCACATTCAGAAGCTAATACATTCTCTTTTTTTTTTGGTTTGAAAAGAATGTAACTGGCTAGATTCTAAAAGAAATGGTGCAAATAAAGGGCCTTGTTAAAAAAATGTAGCATGTAGTCATGGACTGTGTCACCAAACCTTGGGTGTATGCATTCACATGTCTAACTTCTATAATGCTTCAGACTAGGATACGGAGAGCCAAGCAAAAGGGACTTAAAATTTGGATGCAGGAATTTATTTTTATCATCAAATCAAAAGCATCATGGAGATAACTTTTCCCATAGTATCTTTGGCTTATCTATGTATCACACACACATTATCAATTACTTCCTTAACTGTATGGAGCCACAAAAGAATTCATCAGGTTACCGAGCCACAAAAGATTTCATCAGGTTACGTAATAGCATTAATGTGATAACCTGAACAATGATATTCAAATTTAAAATACACTTCAGCCCTACCAGCAAGTCAATAGGGTGCTAAAATTTAGAAAAACTGCAAATGTTTTTCAAACATCAAGAGAATATCAGTGTGTCAGATATGGATTAAACAATGTCATACAGGCAATATCAGAATCACATATGAAACTCAATTTAGCGTAAAACTTCAGTAAGCAAAAGTATTGACTATCAAAAAAGGAGAGAGATCTAACCTTTCCTGCATCAATCTCAGTTGTTTCACTTCCACAATATGGTGTTGTAAATGTGTAATCATAATCTAGTATCACTTGCTGGGATGGTTTGCTGCAAAGTCAGAGACAATTGTAAGGCCCAAGAATTTAAATCTCAATTAAAAATGACAAGAGATTCTAATGTAGTCCCCTTAACATAAATACAAATGTCAACACAAAAGAAGAAACATATTGCTACTTCACTTGCCATCTGAATTTCCATTTTGCTGCTGCAGGAACTTCAACAGGTGGCAACCCTTCCTTCTTCCATCCAGTGAGAGCATCAAATGCATTGAAATGGATTTTAGTACCACTTTTTGTGTGCTTCAGAACTAAAGAACTGTCTCCGAACACCATCTCAGGCAAGTGAGATGTGTGAAGTTTTTGTTCCCACCTGCAAGCGTGTCAATCATCATGCTAGCATAGATACATTTGAAAATTCAGTTTCAAATCCGACTCACAAATTTTCCAGCGGTTCAACATTTTCAACACACAACATAGCATACCCATGGTAATTAAGCCTATTATTCTAAAATCCAAAAGAAATAAAGCACATCGCAATCAACAATTCAATCAACAGAGAAACACTACGCAACACAAACAATTATGGAGTCCGTTTGGCATTCTGGAATTAGAAAAACAAAATTTAGGGGAAATTTGTCGCAAGAAGCAACGAAAGCACATCAAAATGCTGAGATCACATAGGAGGTTCTAGCAATCGAGATTGAGGAGCCACAAAAATATATACACAAGATTTAAATTGTAGGTTGAAGACAAAGAGAGAGTACTGGAGAAGATCGGGGGAGGTGAGGATGGAGCGGTTGCTGGACTCAATTTCCCAGCCATGGATGCGGAGGCCACGGCGTCCTTCCGGCAAGAGCTCGGCTCCGGCAGCTTTCAGGTCATTTTCATCAACCTTAACCTCCATGTGTTTTTCGTCGTCCGGTTTGCAGTGGCTTCGGCTTCAACCTCTGGGTTCAGTTCTCTTCTCCGTTTCAGTTCTCTATCTGCTATGCCCCTCGCGCGAGGAAACCTCAGCTCAAAATGGGCCATCACACGGCTGTACTGGGCCTTCGTGAACAAAATGGGCCACCACATGGATGAAATGAGAATGCGCCAACGGTACGTTGACCTCTCTCGTACAAGGTTAATTGGGCTCACCACATCATCTATAATTTGTTAAGTCATAAAATATAGAAATCTCAATACATACATCGACGAGGAATTCACTCATAAACCACCTCTTAAATTAAAAATTATGAAATTAATTAATGTAAATCATTCATTTGATAAATGAACGTATAAGATGTAAAGTTGACAGATATCGGCTTGTTGACTTTATAAATAAAACACCACATATTTTGGTAAATGAAGAGGGTATTTGGATGAAACTATCATGGATGCAACGTAAATGTCATGACTGGACGCAAAATATTTATTGACTCCAAACACTACTTTTATCAACTTCAACGTTTATCAACTCGGAGCACTACTTTTATCAAATGTATAGAAACATTTATCACCACACATACGTCACCTGGATGCAAGAAATTTATCAACTTTATTCAAAACGTTCATCGTATGTGATAAATTTAGTGTAATATGGTGATAATTATTTCACAACATGGTGATAACTTTTATACATTAATGTTTCTAAGTTGATAAATGTTTTGTGTACTTGTGACAAATGTAGCGTTTTGTTGATAAATGTTTTGCATTTAGTGATAACTTTAGTGTATTATGGTGATAAATGTCAGGTGCTAGATTATGATGAACAATTGATAAAACCGCTAAACAGAGCATGAAGATTCTGAACTCGAAGAACAAGTTGGCAATGTGTGACCCTACAAATTCATATAGCATTGGCAGTGGGTTTAAAATCTTTATTTGGCCCATAACTCATAACTGGCCTCTAACGAGGCATTATAACTACCCAAGTTATACGAACGTCGATAATACAACTTAACATTTTACTGCTAATATCTTAATCATTTTGTCTCTGATATCGAGATTGAATATAAGACATAGAATTATCATCCTTATTCTATTCAGTGGTTAGTTTCTTGACTCCAAGTAGACTGTTTTCCCAGTCACTCACATTTCCCATATAGATGAATCCACAACCAACAACAATCTTTATTATTGCTCGACTAAGGATAAAGTTACACTGTGTCAAAAGTGAAAAAACACATGCATATAGAAAGCCATGATGACTTCAAGGTCAAAGGACCAAGGTTGTAAGAAACGTCAGGCGAGAGCTCTTAGGCGCTAGGTAGTTATTAATCGTGGACTAATAAGATTTATATAATTTATTATTAATGAATATATATTTGTTTTTTTAGCATAATGATGAGTTCATCTTTATTATGAAAAACATAAAAAAAAAAAAAAATTAGACATAGTCTCAAACAGACCCGAGATACTGATCCTATTGGTGTGAGTCTCACTTTTTCTGGCTCGACTCGGGTGGACCTGTGGTGCCTAAAACCCTCATTA
>JAYMTN010001218.1:0-13397 GCA_036897425.1 Erodium trifolium
GTCTAACCCACGCTACCGCAGTATCACCCTCAAAACGCCTCCCAAGATCTCCAGAGCAAATTTATTTTCATGCACTTATGTTTTCTGCCAGTTCATTTACCTTGTCTTTAATTTTGGTGGTTTTCTCGTTGTAAACATTGCTTTTAATTTATAATATATCACCTCGTTGTTCCAAAAAAAAATAAACTAATATATATTACTAATAATATTTAGTGCATTGGTTTTTTTGTGATTATAGTGCTAATTATATACATAATTTTAGGATATTAAAATATTTAGCAAAGTTGATGATCTTGATATCATTAAGTGTTTTCATGATAAGGGCATAATGTAATTATATTTGGATTAGAATTTGATGTATACTATTTGAATTGTAATTTCAAATATTATTTGATCATATATTTTGGTATGTTTGTTTTATTGTTTATATTTAATAACTGTCTGCGGCATAGACGAATGTAATAAAATCCTAGATCACATGTTCTTCCAATACAAAAATATAAAAACAAAACTTAGAACTAAGAGACGAATGTTATAAAACCGGGATATTAACTATGTTCGATCTTTTCAAGCTAGAAGAACCAAGTGCCAACCCTTGTTCCAAGAGGAGATCAAAGAGAGTAACTGAGTTTATAATGTTATAATGCAATTGCTTGATCCCTCGTAATGTATTTTTTTAAATGCAAGAAGACAATACTAAACCAAAGAGTTCTGCAATCTCTAAGGAACAGAGATCAAAACAAGGGAGGATAGAGCCAAAATTACACGATCAATAATTAAATTTACACAAAAATTGAAATCAGATTCAAGCTCGGATACCACATTAGAATACTTAGCACGATCAATGATGGCCGGTGCTACTTTATTCTTGTTCATAGCAATTTTGGGCTCGTACCTTCACTTGTCATCTCCTACGCCGCTCCCCCGAAGCTCCCAGTTCACATCATGCAACAAAACAACGACATGGACGAACAACAACAAATCATTTCTGGAGGCAATGATACGTTTCTCGGACGGATCAACCGCACGTTTCATCCTCTTCCAGGAAGCAATCGATTACACCTTCTTCGGCCCCATAATCTCCGCTCCTTACGGATTCGGATTATGTTTCCACTGCGCCTCATCATCCTCATGCCACCTCTCCATCGTCTTCGCCGAGATGAGCTCGGGATCAATATCCACCACGCATCACCAGGTCGTCTGGTCCGCCAACCGGAACAGAACAGTGTGCCAAAACGCAGTCCTCGCCTTCTCCCGCGACGGAGGCTTGGCGCTGGCGGACGCGGACGGCTCACAGGTCTGGTCCACGGGCACAAGACTCCCCTCCGTCGCGGGTATGAGCATCAACGAGAACGGAAACCTGGTGCTTTTCAACCGAACCAACGGGACCGTGTGGCAGTCCTTCGACCACCCCACGGACACTCTCCTCCCGGGCCAAACGTTGAAGGAGGGTCAAGTCCTAACCTCGAGACCCTATTGTAAGAATTTGAGCTTCTACCTCCGCATAGACCGGTCTTACTTGTCCGTCTACGCCTCGGGGGGTCACGCCCCCGTCCGGTACCTCACCGTTCTTTCTAATTTCGTTGATGGTTTGTTGGGTACAACGTTGAAGTACGTAGCGTTTAGGGGCGGAGATCTCGTGTCCTGGTTCGATGTGTTCGTCACGGAAGGGAAGCAAGTACCGAGACCAGCGACTCCGATTCCGTCTCCCAATCGGATGGTGACTCAGTTCTTGAGGTTAGACTCGGACGGGGGTCTACGGATCTACGGTTTGGGGCACGAGTCTGGTTGGGGAGTGGTTCATTACTTCTCCAATACATGGGATGAGTGTCAATTTCCCCTCAAGTGCGGCAAGTTCGGGGTGTGCCGAAACGGGCAGTGTACTTGTCCCCCTGCTGTTGGTGGCATCAATTTCTTCGTCCCCGTGGATAGCCGGTTCCCTGACCTCGGGTGTACCGAAGTTAATCAATCGAGCTACCTCGACACTACTCCACAGTCACGTGATTACAAATTAGTTGATTTCGGGGCTCTTTCGTACTTCGCCTTTTATGACAGGGACGGGGCAGACCATGGGATAGAGAGTGAGGCGGCCTGTGTGGACGCCTGCGCCAAGGAAGCGTCCTGCAAGGCCGCGTTTTTCAAGTACGCGAAGAAAGAGTTTAGAGGGTACTGTTACTTGGTTCCTGAAGTTCTCTCCATCATGGACACTTCGGCTTTTCATGACTACGTGTCTACGCACATCAAGGTTCGAGTTCCTCCTAATCCCTTACGAGTTGGTGCGACCTTCTTTTCCATGTCGAAGTTACTGCTAATAGCTGTAGTCCTTGTTGTGACTCTAAGTTTGTTGCTCCGAAGGAGCAACGTTGGTGAAGATGATGAAGTGCGTCTCAAGAAGGTTATGTCCAAGACTTCAATAAGGAGATTCTCGTACGGTGAGCTATCCATGGCGACGGAGAATTTCTCGGAGAAGCTCGGCGGGGGAGGATTCGGGCAGGTTTTCAAGGGGGTGTTGAGAGACGGAACAGAGATAGCAGTGAAGCGACTCGAGAACATTGGGCAAGGGACAAAGGAGTTTCTGGCGGAGGTGGAGACAATAGGTAACGTAAACCATGTCAATTTGGTCAGGCTTATAGGGCTATGCATTGAGAACACACACAGGATCATAGTATATGAATATCTAAGCAATGGGTCTCTAGACAAATGGATTTTCCATGGAAACAAACAGGCTAGTCTTGCTTGGGAGACAAGAAAGAAAATCCTGCACCACATAGCCAGAGGCTTAGCATACATCCACGAAGAATGTAGACAGAGAATTGCCCATTTGGATGTCAAGCCACATAACATACTTATTGATGAGGACTTCAATGCCAAGCTCTCAGATTTCGGGATGGCGAAGATAATCAGTATCGATGAGAGCCAGGTGATGACTCGTATAAGAGGGACGTTGGGGTACTTGGCGCCGGAGTGGCAGGGGTCGAGGATCACGGTGAAGGCTGATATATACAGCTATGGGATTCTGGTGCTTGAAGTTGTGAGTGGAAGGATGGTTTTGGACTACTCGCAGCCTGAACCTGATATTCATTTACTTAAGCTCTTGCAGAGGAAATCAATGGAGGACAGATTGATGGACATTGTTGACGGTAGGTGTGGAGATTTGAGGCAAAACAGTGAGGAGTGTGTGGAGATGATTAAGTTAGGGTTATGGTGTTTGCATAATGATTATAGAAGAAGGCCAGCAATGTCTTCTGTGGTGAAGGTTTTGGAGGGTGTTGTTGGGTTGGAACCCAACTTTACCTATAACTTTTCCTCTGCTCTCTCACCTGTCTGTCCAAACACTAGTAGATAACTGTTGTTTTACCGATCTCTTCTCTCCTTTTTTTTTTTTTTTACATAGAAGTGAGGTTTAGAAACAGTAAGTTATGCACAACCTGAATGTCCAACCATGGAGCTTCTCAAGCTCCCAATCTTGGTCATCAATGCGCTCAACGAAGGAGTAACAGATGAAGATATATACATATTAGACATTATTTTAAATGATGTCTGATATATATATTAAGAGTTCAGTTTTTGTTTTAATCAGCAAAGCAATATTTAAATTAAAATCTTTCATGATATGGAAGAGGAGTATAAAAAGGTCTAGCTACAGATCTAAAAGTGAAATCATAGGTTCGAGCGCTGGCATAACAGCTAAATCTCATGACAATCTCAATCATAGGAAACAATGATGAAAGGTTCTAAACAGACATGTCAATCCAACAACCACAGATGACAACTCGTGCAAACAAGATAAACAAGGTCTACTAACCGGATTTTACAAAATTGAAGAACATGAAAAAAACAGTAAGAGATGTCTAATACCCTAATTTTTCGACCATGAAGGTCAGAACGATAGTACCTAGATTTTCCAACCATTAAGCGCTAAGAACACAACGACCCAAGCTATAGCAGGTCCAAAGAAAAACCAGATAGCCGACAGCACCCGATGACAACTCGATTGCGGACGGTGGAGCTCGAACTCAGTCATCCATAACCCAACTTCGGCCTACATCGAGAAAAGTCTCAAAAGGGAGGACCGATATTTCTACCGAGTACGAGTTCAGACTTTCAAACAGACATCAACAAACATCACTTCTGGGGATCAAAATGACTCCAATAATTTGCTTTCCAACTTTGCATATAATAGAAAGTCGTGTTCAAGGAGATGAGATACACAAGGTTGGCAACTCAGAGCAAAGATAAGATACTGTGAGTCCAGCATGAGATGTGATTTAGCCGAATGGGGAAAATTGATCATTGAGCTTATCTCTTTGTGATATGACCCATTCATGTAATTAGCATGTAAACCCCATATACCCAAACATCACCATATATGATCATTATAAACTTGTTTCCTTATCCACTACATTATACTACAGCAGAGATTCAAAGGACACTGCAATGCTGATGAAAATGAGGTCTACATTCAGACATGTTGTGTTGTAACATGATTGAAAAGAAACTCTCCTTATTTTTATTTATCGAGAAACTTACATAAGTTAGTCGGATTAAGGAACTATAGTAAACACTATCAGCTATTTAATTGATATATTTTAGCATCATGTAAGTGAGGCTATGCAGCTGTAAGAGGAGCTTCTTGGAAGAACTCGGGGGTTGATAAATAGCAGCGCTCCATTTCTTGTTGTTGTCTCAGCTCGTCGCCATTACTGTCTTCATCTTCCTCTTCAGCGTCCCACAGGAATCGGGCATATGAAGCTAGCACATAACTGCAAAACCCGAATCAACTTGATTAGACACATCAACTAAATGTAAACATACAATTGGGAAAATGACATACTGCTTGACAAGTCTCGGCCTCAAACCAAACACCAGATCTTAAAAAGGATCGAAACAGTACAAGTAAATACAAAACAAACTTCACAGCTCACATTACCATTCAAAATTTTCTTAAACTATTTCCATAACCATACATAGCAACGAACCTAGTTTAGCAAATTTACTTGAAATGTGAACAAAGATGCTGAAACCAATGATTGAAGCTTGGTTTCTTACCAATCGTCAGGGGCAGCTTTGACAGCTCGATCATGGTAAGTTTCAGCTCTGTTAGAGTCTTTCTGGGTCAGCCATATCAGCTCCGCGTAGAGAGACAATACATTCCCATCGCTAGGATTAGCCAGAATTGCTCTCCCGCAATACTCCTCTGCTCTCTCCAACTCTCCTCGAACCTAATCATAACAAAACCCAAATAAATAAATAAAGTTTGCAACTTTACTATGAAATCAATCACCCAACAACAAAAGGTTTGGTTCTGATCTTCTGGGTCTCGCTCATTTACCAGAAATCAAAGAAAAAATGCATCTTTGTTCTCTTACATCTTTCAAGAACTTGGCGTAGTTCCCAAGCAACAAGGCGCTTCCAGGGTTGGCCTCTATCATCTGCTGGTAATAAACATCGGTTATGTCATTCTCATGGTTGTTACCCTCAGACCCACCACCGTCTCCGCCGCCAGGTCCCCTCCCGCCGCCTCCGCCGCAGATCTTGCCGCCATTGCTCCCATTTGGACCACCCAAATCCAGCGTCTGCAAGTCCTTGCACCCATCACAGTCCACAGCCGCTCCTCCTCCACCCAATCCCGAGCTAGAAAGCATAATCTCCATTGGAGAAGACAATGACCTGGAAATTCGATTCAGCTCGTTCTCCTCCTCCTCCTCCGCCGCCACCTTCGACTGTACTGCTCTGAAGCCATGAGGATTAGAGTTCTTTTTAAGAACTCTGGGTGGGCTGCAGAGATTGGAATCTGATACAAAATGAGAAGCTTTCTTCGATGCGTCGCCGGGGAAATGAAACCCCGCCGCCGGCGGGAAGGACACTGATTTAGTTCTTTTGTGTTGGAGCTCCGGCTCCGGAGACGGGTCCTTGGAGCTCGGAAGCCATGAATTGAGGATCGGGGTCGAGGAGCTCCTAAGAAGCATGATATGGAGAGAGAGATGTTGCTCTGTTTTGCGTTTATTGTTTGGTTAATCGCCGAGAAGTGAGGAGCATAAAGGTGGAGTTTTTATTTTATAGAAGCATGATACGGAGAGAGTGACAAGAATGTGTACGGCACGTGCAAGGTGGTGCGCTGTCTTCAGCTTATAAGCTCTTGCAGCCAGTGACTCTTCCGCCCGCCTCTTAGGTACGTACACGTTGACTGCAAGTCACGTGCCTGGGGACCCACGAAGAAGAATGAAGAAGAAAAGCATCTGCACTAGCATCTGAAATTTTTACACATGGGTCCATTTTGTTTTTTATTATAATCATACATACTATATGAAAATAACTTCTTAGATCCTCTGTTCTGTTCTGGGATGGTTGGGATGGTTTGTTAGTGGTAGGGAGGAGTGATAAGAAATTTAAAGAGAGAAAATAATAAAATAATAAATAATGAGAAATCAGTGTGTGTAATTGGTAGTTATATCTTGCAAGAGGTAAGAGGGGTGATTGGAAGAGTGATTTGAGAATCGAAGAGAGAAAATAGTTAATTTGTTCTTGAGCTATCATTTGCTAGTGGTTACCACCGTAAGAACTAATGGTAAAGAGGTATGATTGGAGACCAAAATTGAAGCTTACCACTAGTTAGAAGTTTACCACTGTGAACGCTATTAGAGCATCATCGAGGTCTTTTCGTGCAGTCGATTCTATCGAAATCCCCGAAAAGTGGGTTGGCTCCCCGAAAAAACGGTCATTTGACCGTCCGAATATGAGGGTCTTAAATACATCGTCGATGAATCTGTAGACGTTGACAAATCTACAGAATCGACGCAAAAGGGCCCCACTAATCGTTGACTACTGAATCGCAGAGTGACAAGGGGCGAGAATTTGTAGACATAACTAAAGCCCGCCAACATTTTGGTAATTTTCAATGCTTTAGACTCGCAATAGACCGAATCGATATTTTAGCACTGCACCACCCGAAACCATGAGACACTTTAATTAAGTAAAATAAGGTGAATTAGACCGAATCGATCTCTTACCACTGCTAATGCTCTTATATAACACTACTTATATCTGCAATACACTCGAGACATTGACGTTGTAAAACACCAGCATTCATACTTCAAAGCTGAAAATTAACATGCACTAAAAAGTTGTAACAGTGAACAAAAACCAATAATGATAATAGACAATACTAAGAATCAAATAAGCACTAGCAAGTGGTAATTGGAGTGAAGTGAGCACATGAAGAGGTAGAAGACGCCAAAAACAAAGCAACGGTCCTGGTTTAGCGGTAGCAGTGGGGAGTGGCACAAGGGGCTGGTTGGTCTCGGTCACATTTCATCATCAACCAGACCATTCTTTGACACATAAGTGATAAGGTACCAACACACCAATCCGAAAGCGACCTCCTTCCTGATTGAGAAGACTCTCACTAAAAGTGGCCTCTCCTTTTCTCTTATCACTCCCTGACCCTGTTATCATGAAACAGCCACAACTCAGGCCAATGGACCAGATTCACTCTACTTAAATCACTAGAAACATAGCGTTTCTAACAACCTTAGACTGAACTAGACTTAAGATGTCGTAACCTAAGGTTGCAATGTAAGTAATTATAGCATAGTCTCTCTTGCAAACCTCTGATCACAAAGCTAATAACCGAACACAAAGATCGAGTAATGTGCTGATGAAAGAGGCCAGAGATTCACAGTAGGACAAGAGGATCCATACCAGGACAAGTAGCCGTCGATGAGTCCTTTCATAGGTTGGTTTCAGTCTAGAGTTGTTCCTGGTACATCTGAAAGTCCCCATTCCACATGGTGAGTTTAGTAGCAGCAAGGGCTTGAGGGTTGGTGAGTTTGTTTCCAGCCTGGATCGATCATCTCTACTTCAGATCTTTCTTGGCAAATCAGCTGCAAGGTTACTGGTCATATCAAATAATTGAACTGTTAGCGTTCAACATAACAAATGAATGACAATGAATTCAAGAAAGATATTGATTAATGATAATAATGTGGAAGCTCTCACATATTATGAACATCACCAAGCTAGAAGCTTCCCTTGTCACATTTCAGCAGTTTTTCATAACTAAGAAAATTACCCTTTGAGGAGAATCACATTGACACTCTGTTGGAATCAATATCACATTTCAACTGTGTATTATACATCATTTTTTTACTTCTACTGAAAAGGGAATGAAAAATGAGGATGAATGGTTAAGAAATTACAAAACTTTTAAGAGTGATTCTAAATATCATTTTCAATTCCTAATTGTACCTAAATAAGCGAAACTCAAGGCCTACATTTAGATTTCTAGGCTAATCCCGCCTTTTTAATGTTTTTTCCCTTGTCCTTGAGAAATTCTAGATACTGAAAGAAGAAACAAACAAGCAAACTCCTCCAAATGAATTCACCCATCTTTGGTCTATCGGTCTTCAGGATAAGAGGCAAAGGCCTTTCAATTGCAGATTTGGAAAGGTTGCAAAGAGAGCAAGTAATTGCAGAAATTGGACATGGCAACGTGGCTGAATTCGAATCAAGAACTTCCGATCTCTCCTAAAACTAATCTTATCAACTCCACCGATGACTTGATAATATACCAGTCAAGTCTTTTTTTCCCTTTCAATGAAACCTTTTGATGTGCCCTCTATCTTCATGGCAATCTCTCCTTTAGCAGACAGTTCTTTTTCCTACAACATTCTATGTTTATTGACAGCACCCACCCATGAGAAAAAAATATCAAGATAATTAGCAGACATCACAACCTAGAAAAATATCAATATCAGTATTCAGTAGTGTAGTCCTTTCAACCTATTTCTAATTCATTGAAAATTATGATACATGGGTTTATTTTTCACCCTTAATAATATACTAAGTCAAACTCCAAAACTGAAGGGCTATTTCAACATACCCTTCACATGTAATATTAGACTTCTACATGTGGGTAATAGTATACAACTCATTCGCATATGGATCGGGACAAGGGAAAGCAATAAACAGGGCAGACCTGCAGAGCTAGACTTCCAAGCTATGATACCATGTAAAATTTTAAATTAAATTGCATATATCAGTCCGACTCCACAGCTAAAAGGTCAATCTTTATATTTGGTTGTGACCATTTTTTTATTAGAAGTAAGATTATACTTCAAGAATTACAACTATTTAGGCTAAGTATAGGCAAGATTTCACACAAACAGTGCACATGAGTTCCAATCATACCACAGATAAAAAGAAAACAAATAGGCACCAGTATCGCTCCCAATTATATGGAGCCCAAGGAATCTTTATGCAATATAAATGTATTACCTACAAAGGTACCATCACTGATCACTATCAGTGACAGAACTTAGCCTAGTTTGGTTAGACTCTACAGTACATTATTCTCTTTAGGGGGGCAACTAGTCAAATTTATGTCTAGCACTCAACAAAGCTAAAGCCAAAACTCAAATCTTTTTCTGGTACAACATTGGCCATAGAAAAGTGATCCTTTGAGATCATATATCTGCAATTGCATCAGGATCACCTATTATATTGTTGGAAGAGAGCAAGCAATCAAACCCTAAATGATATGGTATTGAGACAGATGGTAGGATGCCAGACTTATAGTATGATGCAGCAAGACTGTAACCTTCCTAATGTTTGCCAAGCAAACGGAAAAGGCAGACCCTTGATCTTCGATACAGAACTCATCTTATCACAAACTTTATTGCGAATATAAGATCAATATTGATGCACATGAATTTTACAAAATTTATTTCACAATCATCATGCTAGATGAACGAATAGGTGGCACTATACAATCGAGAATCTCAGCATGTACAGTTTACAAATCTCATGGGAACTAATATATATACAAAATATAGATTCTTACTGTCATCTTTTAAACCCAGATCCCTTGTCTGGTTTATCATTATTCCACCCTTCCCATAAAGAGGACCAGAAGAACAGAGACATCCAGAAGAGTACAGCAAAGAAGATTCTGCTAGTGTCTTGAAATCGAGAGAAAGTTGCTACCAAGCCTGCTCCATGATATCAAACACCCAATGAGAATAAAAACACTTTTTTGATCGAACAAATCAAGTGTATCAAAGCTTTTGAGCACCAAATGTTTTTATCAATCTTAAAGATTTTGAAAGTAAGCGGGCGGCATGTTGAAGTCAGAGTGTCAAGACTACATACACTTGAGTCTTGACTAGTTTTTACATTACAAGTTTAAATCTTGAGATACCACCCACAAATTATATTATACAACTGTTTGGAATGTTGACAATAGTCTCATCTTCACTCATTTATATGTAACTACATTTTTCATTGCAAGAAAATACAGATCGAGAAAGCTTCTGAAACACTTCATTCATTCAACATATTAGAATTCATATTTCACAGCACTCAGGTTTTGATGAACTTCCTAGAAACAACGGACCTATAGCAATAAGTTACAAACAAAAAAAGCACCCAAAATTTATATGAACAATTCATATATCTTAGACTCATGTGAGCACATAACAGTAACTTCCAGAATGTGAATCACAAAGTTCACTAAGTAACTAAATTGGACCTAAAGAAACTAGTATCAAACAATCATATGCTGAAATCGATATAATTCAGTTTCAATCTAGCAAAATTGGTTTGCTATCAAATGAACCACACACACAAATGCTTGTACTTGGAGACCAAAAATAAAAAATTATATCCAGCAAAAAGGGGGAAAACAATAAATAAAGCCTCATTAATTGCAAATTATAATTAGAAAAAAAAAACAAGGGAGAGTATCAGAAACCAGACCTGAGAGCGAGCTGTCGCCATCATCCGGGTCAGGTTCTGGGGTCGGTCCTCCCGGGCTGGCGACCCGGCAGAGGCCGGAACGGGTCCGGAAATTCGGGAGAGGCGGACGGTGAAGATGAAGCCGTGGAATGGATTGAGGACGAGAAGCGATGAAACGAGCGGCGGAGATTGAGGAGGAGCAAATCAGGAGAGGAATTGCAGCCGAATTGGAACCGGCGGGAGATTGGGAAGAGAAGGAAACCGCCATTTTCTGGAAAAGAAAAACGGAGATTCTGTTGTGTGATGAAACTGGGAACGAAGATTCTCAAGAGATTTTTGTTTTCCTCACGCAAGATGAAGCTGGGCTGGGCCGTATCCGTAATGGGCTTGATTGAACTTATTTCAATAATGGGCTTTATAATACACGTGTTCCAACCGTTGGGTAAGAAGAATCATACTATTTACAAGTCAAACGGTTACTTTTTTTTATAGATGATTTCCTTAAATAGAATCAATCCATCTCTTTTCTTAGGGTGCTAAAGCATATGTTTGTGTGATTTTACCCACAATCATTGAAGAAAACTTGTTGGGTGCAAGAGAACCAGTGTTTCAGAGTTTTTATCGACGATTTGAACTGTACATGTTCTTAAAAAGTATACATGAGCGACTTTAAAACATTAATTAACAGAAATTTCGAATTATCATATTGTTCTTGTTCGTGAAACATATAACGAACTATTCAAAAAATACTAAGAGAAAATAAATCAAAAAAAGGAGATAGGTTAAACCATGATCGTCCATCTTCTCCATTACACATCAATAAATACACATCTGATCATTCAAGGTTCAAAGAGCTTATCACCACATCTGCATTTCCATGATAGAAGGTAATAGGTGTCATCTTCATCCTTAAGAGGTGAAGCTGATCCGAAACTGAAGATCTTGTAACGGTCATGTTGGTGAAGAGAAGGAACGACCAGAGTAGCTATGCAAGGCTTGCAATTGAAGCACTTGTTCACACAACCAGGAGGCCTTGAGCCCAGCACCTTCTCCCTCTCCACACCACCCACCTTACTGTTCCTTGAGTAGCACACTATAGTCACCCAAAACACACAAATTAAGAGCTTTTTACCAAAAATGGGAGTAATGGGTGTCTTAAAGTTCCTTCCTTTTTGTTACCTGAAGTGCAGGGGAGGAGTGAGATGGAAAAGATGAAAACCACTGTGACCAATGTTGATGATGGAGCCATATCAGTGGTGAGTACTGCAGCTTGATGATGGTGAAGAATGATGATCCAATGATATGGGTTTATGATGATACAGTGTTGGAGATCATCAAGAGTGATGTGAAGAGGCAGAGGAAGAAACAATACTGTTGGGTCTTTTAAGTGGATTGGATTGGGTATATGGTGATAAAGAGAAGGAGTTTTGTGGACAAGTTTAAGTGTTGTTGGCTTTCCAAGGGACAGGTCTCTTGTCTGCTATTGCTTCCTCACCCATCACACCATGAACAAGACAATGGCCATGTTCATGTCTACTATTGATACTATTTGTGTATGGACTTTGGAGTATTCTTTTGGGGAAGTGGTGGACTGACTTTTTTTCTTTTGGGTTTGAGTGAATCAGAAATGACTCTAGTAACTATTGGGTTGGTACCTTTATTGATTAGGCAAGGGATTGAATTGAACATCCCCAAGTTCATAAAGCCTAACCACACATAACTCACCATTAATTACCATACAATGTGGTCAATTTGAATTGGAATGGTAAAGGCTTTGGTAGCTGCAAAATTATAAGGCCTTTTGAGAAAGTCAAACCAGTCTTTGACTGATGAGAGTGGGGTTAATTTTGGTAATGGAGTCTCCACAGTGAGTTCACTATTTATGGGTTGGAAAAAGTGGTGGAGAAGAGTGTTGTTTTTTACAATCTGTTGCCTGTTTCAGTGATTGATTTCTAGAAAAGAAGAGAGGAAGAGAAATGTTAAAGAGGAAGCCACAGGCTGTTGATATTGGGAAGCACACCAGAGAGGATGGCTTAAACAGATGAAAAGCTACACATTCCCAAATACAAGAGGTTGTTATTGTTAATTGACAACATGGGGATCATGTCCATACATATGAACTAATGAATGTGATATTTAAGTGTTCAAGGTTGTGCTTTTGAAAGGGGACAGTTTCATGGGAATTGATACACATTGTAGAGCTGTTTCAACCCTTCTTTTCTCTCATATATATGCACAGAACAGCATGTATGTCTTCATATTGGGTTGAAATGTTGGAATCCGGAAAGGAAGGATTTTTATTCATCATAAAGGAAGTTAATTGTTGATGAGAGAGTATGAGATTTTAGAATACAACTAGTACAAACTCAACCTAAAAACAGATGTCACAATTGTGTTGTATATGGCAAGGAAAATAGCAAATCAACCGATATAGATGAAAATAAGATTAATTATCTCATCAATTGTAAATGATTGCCCAGATGAATGTCTAAGAGATAATTACATTGTTTTTGTTGTTTGATGACAAATGACATTTTTTTAGTATATAGAATCATTTTATTAATGGGAATAAAAGATGATACAAAACGCAGTTATGATAAGAAATAAAAGGGTGAGACAAAATTCTGATATGTAGGTTTCAGACGGTAACCCTATAACTAGAT
>JAYMTN010001219.1:0-13394 GCA_036897425.1 Erodium trifolium
AAATTCATAAAATATATAGAATAATTACAATTATTTTCCATGTTTATGCAACAACAAAAAACGGTAAACTATAAATGTGATGTATATAGTTATGTGTTTGTGGAGATTATTCAAAGTATTCTATAATGGGTTAGAATCACTCATCTTGTTTTGTCGGTCTTTGGAGCGTGATCCACACAAATTTATTTGCTCAGGACTTCCTAGAATAATTTTGATGTTGCTAGAAGTAGTTCCACCAGCTATGGACTAGGTTTTACAAAACAATTATCTATTTGAGGGTACACTATCGGAGTATACTCGGACATTATCGTAATATCCTCGGCGCCAATGAATACAATTGTGGTTCAACAAACTGTACTCAGATTTCATAAATGTAAGCATCGAGAGCAACAGGAGACTGAAAGCAAGAGTAAGTGTTCAGATAGAAAGAAAAAGCTCAAGGTGAGAAAGAGAGAAAAAGTAAGAAAAATTAGTCAAAAGATCAAAATAAGTTCGAGTGGATATTTTTTTTATAGTTCACCAGAGAAACATACTTTTTCAATCCACTCTAGTTGTTTTCCCAAAAGTAAGAGCAAAAAACAAACAAAATCGTTCATAGATGGCCCTTCCGGCAATAATCCAGTACTGCTGTTTGAAGAACCGGGATTTTCAATGAGATCAGAACTATGAGGCACGGCCCCCATCGTTACCCCCATAACTATTTTTGTCCCAAACATATAACACCAATGGCTAATGGTCTTCAGACAACCTGTGAAGTTTAGTTCATGTATCAGAATCATTTGGTCACATTCTTTGAATTGCAAGGGGGAGGAAAAGGTGGTACAAATGGAGATGAGGTCCCAACTTGGTTCTATTTCAAATAAGTATTACATACACAACCTCCTACGAGAATCATTACCATACGTTGTGCTTAAATGTGTCTCATAGCAAACCACTAGAGCTTGAGACCTTGTTCACCGACTCCTCTTCCATCTCCATTAGTTGATGACAAAAGGTTTCAACATCATGTGCCTCTTCCTTGAATGTGAACCTGTATTCCTTCCACTCGTATGATGGACCAAACCCCTCCATTCTTGATAGGCTTGGAACCTTAGCCAGAACATTGAATCCCGTGCGATCGACAGAGAATATACGTGCGTCCTTAATACCATAAAACATCATATTAGAAAGACGGCAGCAAGCTATCAGTTATATAACCAGTACCAAAAGCCTAGAGATATCAATGATCAGACCCAAGTATTGGAAGAGGCTTTCCCTAGATGCTTTATAGCCTAGTAAGTTAATCATAAAAATGAATCATGGGACTTTACAGTAAACCATGGTGTACATAGATACATTTGTTGCTAATGTTTGTATTTGCCTCGATATACTAGAAGGATCATGTGGACTGGAAACTTACTTTTGCAGCTGCATTTGAGTACACAAAGCAAAATAGCATCAGGGCTCTCCGCCTCATTTCACTTCGATTAATTCCATCAATTAACTCAGCAGAAAAAGGTGCTACACATGAGAAAGAGTTGGGATGCAATTGATTAGAATAGACAAGAATATGAAGTTCCATAGATTGTAATTTAATGAAACATAAGCAATAGAGATCAGGCTCTTGTTATAGATTATGCATGTCATTATGCAAACAGACAAAATGATTTACCTAATGGGTCCGCTTTACGTGTTACAATGTCTTCCAGGTTCACCTCATGAGAGCCTCCATTCCAATCAATATATTTGCATAATCTAGAGAATATATATCAATTTCAGATGCTTTCAAAACTTCAGTTTTATTAATACGCAGAAAAGACAATAATAATTACACAATAGACTTTTCAAGTTTCATCTTAAATTCCGAAATCACCCAAATACATTAATCATGTTATAGGTTTCCACAGGATGAGCTAAAAATAGTGAATGGTCCCTGAATGTGGATTCTCCATACGGACAGTGGTAGTAAGTGAATGTAAATTGAGGCTAATACAACAAAGGGATAACTTTACACCCTACAGTCTACTTGAGACTATTGGATTCGGCTACACAGCATTGTTTTTGGTTCACGGTCCGTTAGTTTGGACGGAAATCATCCAAATTTACGTCACATGCGATGCATGTGCCATCTAATTTTTGAAAATTACAAAAATACTCTTCCAAGGAAAAAACTAAAAGAGAGGAATATCAAATGCGTCTTCTCCGAAACCATGGTACAGCCTTCTTCTTCTCCAATCAGTTGCATTGCAGAGGATTGGAGGCGACAAGGTAGCACAAGGACAGAGGTGTGTGTGGCGTTTTGATCGGCGTCAAAAAATTTCAAACGAGGTGCTCGTGCTCGTGCTCGTCTCTTCACCATCGCCGTCGTCGCAGATCTTCATCTTTGTTTCTCTCGCTCGTTTGTATCTCTGCGATTAATTTCGACATATGTTCCTCAATGATTTTCAATGCCCTCCGCATCTTCTCGCATTTGTTTCTTTTTTCCTTGATGTTCTCTGATCCAGATCGAGGATGTGAGGTTCTCTATCGACTTGAGATTGGGGTGGATCATATTTAAAGAAGAATTGGATGACGAAGAGCTAGATTGAGGTCACCGTTCTTCCCACTCGCCTGCAATCGATGGAGTGGAAGACGGTTTGAGAACTTCACTGGAACCCTCGAAAATAGAGTTCTTTGACAAAGATCTGGCACGATTTTAACCTCCGTGAGCTCTTGCACCACTAATACTAGTCAACGGAAGGACGAATCGGGACTCTTCATCGTTGGATATCGGTGGCGCGAACTAGTGGTCGCCGGTATTCACCGCAGAGAAAGAATCAAGATGACTTCTGCTTTTTTTTTAATTCATCTTTTCTTTCAATTTTGGTAAATGTAAATTTTAAAGTTTAATAAAATAAATTACTTTTCATTTAGATTAAATTTATTACACATGATTAGATTTTAGATTAATTTTTTTAAAATATTAATTTAAATTATAACTTCCTTAGCATTTTTTTTATTTTTACTTTTGAACCCTTTCTTCATAATTTTCAAATTACATATTTATTTAGGAAATAATAGTTTTTCTTTTTAGAAAAAAAAAAACATCTTATTTTGCCATGTAGTATGTATGAGGGTTAAATCAACAGTTTACATCAAATACAACCTTGTTAGTAACGATGCACCTAAAACAAAACTTTTTGTGGCCGAATGCGAGAGAATAGAGTAGACCATAGATTTGTAAAATTAGTGAATTGCAGACCGTAGGTTTGTAAAGTTATCCCAACGACCAATGATAGTATGCATTCTCAGGACTCTTTCATTTTCTGGTTAAGTGCGGGTTGATCAAAAGTTAAATTAGTTGTTCAAATCTTGGCATGAACTTCTTTCAAGACTTGAGATCAAACTAATCTCATTTATGGTTGTTGATAAAATCCTAGGGTTTAAACAGCTTCACTAGAAGCAGGGCTGACCAAGGAGGGGAAAGATATTGAGGTATAATGATTATGGCAGTTCTTACTTCTTACAACCTACATCCTTGGCCAAGGCTCAGACAATCGAAGCAGGGACTGGAGACTTGGCCCTTCTAAAAGTAATACACACTTAAAAGAAATAAAGAGAATGAGAGGTAGGAGATTGAAATTAGTGGGAAAGAGAAGTTGGTTAGAAATTGATTAGTGAGAGATATGGGAAATAATATTTAAGAGGATGACATGAAGTAGATCCCCCCTTCCTGACCTATAAAATAGTATAGATATAAAACTCGAGAAAGTATTGAGTTAAAAGCTGCTACCTAGCATCAAACCTATGGACCGTGTATTCACCTCCATCTAGAAGCTGCTGAAGGTTGTGACATCGAGATGTAGAGCTTTGGTCAGCAGAAGTTAGTACACCTTGAACTGCATAGCTGGACATACTTATCGCTCTCTGTTCAGACAATACTATTCCTCTGAGGTATTTTGTAGCTGCGAGAGCCTATAGAAGGAAAAATGAAAAAAAAAATCTGCAATTATATTCCACAACCTGAGCCTAAACAATGTTCTGCACCAGTCATTTGATACTTAAACCATGTTCATACTTAAATCTTTCACCTTTTTATCTTCAAGAGACAGTGCTTCACCAGTAAGAGCAACCCTAGCTGGTAACTGCAGAAAATGTACACATCAATCAGTCAGGTTGCTATTCCTTTGGAGCCGCATACTACATATTAATTTCAAATGTTTACAGCAGATACAAGGACGTTTGTTCAGTAAAATGAAATACTTGGATAGAGGGTAGTTTTGTACCAACTGCAATACTGTTTAAAAGTAATAACCAAACAAAGGAAGCGTAACACAAGTCCGATTTGCACCAACCTTATTTAGTGATTTAAATAAGCTTGCCAATGAACCTGGGCAGGGACTGCTCACCGCGAATGAAGCACGTTCGTCCATCATTGTGTTCTACAAGAATGCGAGGATGAGAAGGGGTATGAAAGGTATTCAGACATAACTTATGGGTTATCAAACAGCCTAGAGGAAGTTAAAATATATTATGTAGCCTCTTAGCATAAATAGAAACTTCCACCAGTACTTACATGTCAAGTTATACTGACAAGGTGGTAGGTTTAATAGAAATGAAGAATAAATGGTTTGAACAGGACATAAAAGGGTGAACATCGTACAGGGAAGGTGAAATCTCTACAAGCAACTAATAAATAACTAGAATGCATAGATTGACGGCAAACCAAACCGCTAGTTTAATTATAATAAGTTTTTTTCCCTGTTGTTCTTGCTCGTTTTTCTCACAATCAGTAGTTGAAATTGAAATCCATGCACAGTATATGGCGAAAGCCAAATGAACTCATCACTACAATTGCTTCCTAAATATTTAATTAAATTTCTACTTAGCAGCCAACGATGGGTAAGTTAGTTCAAATTAAAGCCACAAACTCTTCTATGTCATAGTTAGGAATCATACCACATCATGCATTTCCTCTTCCGGCACCCAAATATATGGCTTTCCTTTCCTAAGCACGTACTTAACCTTTGAAGTGTAGATTTCCTCACTGAGGACATCAAGAAACAGGAAACAAATAAGCATCAATTTCTATAAAATGCACAACATCATTGCTTCTTTCATTTAGTTTCCTGCTAAACTCATTGCACACAACACTCCGTTTGGCTGCAGAGAAAATCGAATCAAAAAAACAGTTTTGAATCATATGTGGTGGATCAAAAAAAAACACAATCGTAGTACAGCGAATTGGGTCTGTTGCACCAAACAGAAAAATCACCTTCCCTTGGCTTCAGCACTGATAGTATTCAGGCGACCTTGCCAACTCGACGCCAATATGGTCTGCGATGATTCAAAAGATCCGAAGTAGCATTAAGGTAACAGTATTTGCTAAAAATCATATATATACACGAGACTTGAATTCAAAGGAGAGAAAGAGAGAGAGATGACCTTGCATTTCTCAGCTATCGTCTTGCTGCTGCTCTTCATGGAATCGCACGATAAAATTGATCTTGAGAAAGAGGGTTTATCGAGCGAATCAAGGTTTAGGGTGCTATTGAAGACTCATTGAAATGGATGTTAAAGTTACTGGCTGTCACTCTTCATAGCTCACCGACCAATTAACATAAAGTAAAAAATAATTAGTTAAATAAACCATAGTCGAGCCGAGAGAGAGAGATTCGGCCATGGACGGGAAATCGGAGTCATCGGATGAAGCATCGTGGTCTTGTCCGGTCTTCTACAGAGAAGGGCACGTCCTGTTCGCCGAGATGATGTACCAATTGTTGCCGCGCGAGACGCAGACACAAGAGATCAACCGAATCACTCTCGCCTACTTCGTCATCTCGTCGCTCCATCTCCTCCGAGCCACAGATCGCGTATGTGCTTTTCTTTCCTCTTAAACCCCTGTTTGGTTACTGAGAAATGTAGTGGAAGGAAAATTGAAGCGAATTTTGAATCTTTGTAGCTTACGATGTGTTGGGTTGGTTGGTAACTGTGTTGGCGATCCTCAATTCTTTGATTTGCAGTGGAATTTTCTCTGTTTGATTGATGTATGGAAACTAGTCCAAATAAGCAGCAGCACTGTAAATTTTGAGTCTTTATATGCACTTATGGTTTGAAGGGCAATTGATGCCTGCAATGGTTGACCTCAAGGATTTTGACTTTGATTTACTAGTTACTCTTGCTCCTTCAGTTTGTTTGGAAAAGGGGATATTGTGGAATTTATTAATTTAAAGTGTCAACAATGTTAGGTCAGATGGTTTGTGGCAGAGTCAGGAGAGTGGAGGTCTTGGTTTTGTTTTTTGTGATCTTATGTACTCAAAAGTCAACTGATTTTACTGATATAATTCCCATACCTTTAGCTGCAACTAAGTTTTATTCCGTAATCGGATGAAGATAGATTGCTCAACCCTGTAAGGCTGTACCTCCTGCAAATAGTTTTGCTGAATTTTGATTTTGATTCGCTAAGTCATGTCAGCTTATTTATAGTAGGATATTATAAAACAATCGAAACTTTATTTATAGAAGTTCTTACTCACTGAAGTTCTGATCTCATGTTACTGGGGAATCTTTTCCTTTTTATATGATGAAATTAAGTATTTCTGGATATTCCATTTTCCGTCTCCATGGGTTGTGATGATGCTATATGTTTCACAGATTGACAAGGATACAGTTGCCAAGTGGGTCCTATCCTATCAAGCTCACCCTGGAGAGAAGGCTGATCTAGGAAATGGTATGTGATCTTTATCATATTAGGTGCTATCATAGGAGTTTGAATCCTTTATGCAATTTTGTTTCCATAATGTTCTGTGTAACTAGTCAATGCAAATGTAAGGGATCCCCAATCCCCAACTAAGTACTTTTAATGCATTCCATTCATGCAGGACAATTCTATGGATTCCATGGTTCCAGAACTTCTCAGTTTCCTCTAAAAGATGGGGTATGGAAGTTAAACTATTTTTCGTAGCACTATGATCCTATTGCGCCTTACGTACTCAGCACGCGATTGAGTGCTATGCTCTGTTTATTATGCCTGTAGGTTTTGGCTCGCAATGGCAGTCACTTGGCAAGCACATACTGTGCCCTAGCCATACTTAAGATCATTGGATATGATCTCGCAAATATTGATTCTGAAGCAATAGTGACATCGATGAGACACCTTCAACAGCCTGATGGGAGGTATGCTTTAAAGTTCTTATTAGGTTCCTCTTCAATTCTAAAAATGGCTTGCTCCTTAACAAAAATTTATATGATATGTATTGTATTGTATCTTCAACAAGAAATATGGGTTCATGCGCTAAACTTCGCAGATTCTCTAATATGGAGTTGGATCTATTCCCTAATGTTTCTTTCTTCTTTTTAGTTTTATGCCAATCCATATTGGAGCAGAGATGGATCTGCGGTTTATGTACTGTGCTGGTAAGAGGAAAATGAGTATAGGAAATTAATGACTTTTTTGTTTTGAGTTATATAAGCAGTGATGAGTATTATATAGCCAATTGTTGTATCAGCTGCCATCAGTTCTATGTTGGGAAGTTGGAGTGGTATGGACAGAGAGAGAGCCAAGGAGTACATATTGCATTGCCAGGTATGTATAGCAACTCATTATTCTCTGGAAAAAAAATATATTTACTGATCTTGTAATCATCTCTCTCTCTATGTTTCTGGCAAATAGTGAACATCTGTGACTATGTGCTTGCGTAATAGTTATCCTGTTTTTGCAGTCTTATGATGGTGGCTTCGGGTTGGTTCCTGGTTCAGAATCTCATGGTGAGTTCACGCGATTGGCTATAGTTGATAATTATTCAACCAGATTCTGTTCAATATACAGTCAACCTTAAACATAAATTGGCTTGATTATTTTTTTTTAAGTGCTGTCATTTCTCTATATTAGCAAGGAACGGACTTGCAAAATAAATACTAAGAGTGACTTGGTTGAAGTAAATTTACCTATGGTGTCTAACCCTTACAGTTGTTGCTCACTGCTAGGTTTTCTCCAAAGATATTTACCAACAATATTCATCTTAGTGATGCAGGTGGTGCTACTTACTGTGCTGTTGCATCTCTCCAGTTGATGGGATTGATTGAAGATGATATTCTGTCTAGAACTGCCTCATCTTCCATGATAAATGTGCCATTGCTACTCGATTGGTGCCTGCAGGTTTAATATTCTCATAATCTCTAATTGCGGTTTTGATGGTTAAGATTTTGATACTGCCAGCGTGACTCTAATTGCTAATATGCCAACATAGTGAAGTTGTTCATAATCTTATCGAGCATGTAAGAAATTGAGGATACATCTCTAAATGATTACACCCTAATTTAGTGAGTGGGTAGAGGTGGAGTTCTTAACTTAATTCTTATCCAATGTAGATTAAGCCATGATCCTCCCGGACCCTCAAATAGCTGAGATTTGCTATTCCTTTCCCATAAAACCAGAACCCAATTTCACTAGATTGAAACTGAAGTGAAAATTGATGTTAAATCAAGGAGTTTTCTTCAAATTTAGATAGAGTTAAACCAATATTATTTGATTTTGTAATCATTGAAAACCTTTGAAAGAGATACCACTATTCATGAGTATTGAGTTGCATTCATTAGCTTATATTGTTGTGTGTGGTGCAGAGGCAGGCAGGTGATGGTGGATTTCAAGGTAGAGCTAACAAGCCTAGTGATACATGTTATGCGTTCTGGTAAGCTACTAGCACCTTTGACAGTTAGATGGGGTGCTTCATAGTTTGAGCCTTGACAAAGTTGATTGATGAATCTTTATAGGATTGGAGCAGTTTTGAAGATGTTAGGTGCACAAAAATTCATTGACAATAATGCTTTAAGGAATTTCTTGCTTACCTGTCAGTCTGAGGTTTGCTGCTTCTCCTTCCCACTTCATATTCTGTTGTATGGAAGCGACAAATCAGTTAAAAGCTGATAAACATACGACCATAATCATAACTAGAGCCCTATAGTTATCATCAACTACTAGTTGGACTATTGTCTATAATTCATTAGTTCTCAAAATGGCCAGAAGAAGAATGTTAAATTCTAATAAATGAGTGCAATCTTATATAATTTTTGCAAGGGTTCTTGTAATTCGTAAGCTTTCAGAACATCTATGTTGTCAGTTTCTGATCTTGTGGTGATTGGTATTATCTCAGTATGGTGGTTTGAGTAAGTACCCAGGGGACATGCCTGATCTTTACCATGCCTACTACGGGTTTACTGCTTTCAGCCTCTTGGAAGAAACCGGCCTCAACCCACTCTGTGCTGAACTAGGAATAGGTATTTGACACTGTAATCTCATTACCTCTGTAGTTGATATTCCAACTCGACAGTGATGCTTCATACGATGTAACTATAACATACTCAGATGAGAGGATTGATGTATTTCTCTTTTTTGCATTTTTTTTCCCGTCAGAACATGTAAATTACTCTTACAGTATTGATTGTGCAATGGAGATTGACTTGAACAATTCTTCTCCTTCAATTGCCTATAATTGTATCTTACATATGGCTTGATGTTATGTTAAACACTGTTCATGAGGCAAAGCAATAAGCTCACTAAGTGTTCATGCATGTAATGATTCTTTAAAAATAAACACTCTTTGAGCCTATATATCCTTATTAGGCGTGTTCACGGGGCAAAAGTAAATGATTATCATGAGTTTATCACTTTGTCTGATAGATTCAATGGTCGGTTAAGATTGTGATTAACCATAGGATTAAGATTAACCGAAAGTAGACAAATGGGCGGGGCAATGCAAGAGTCAACAACATCATTATATGGCAACAAATACAATGATAGTTTTATTCATAGTTTTCTTCACATGACAGCAAAAACTTTGTCTGAAAAGCATTCTTACAATCCTCTTTTGACAAAGAACATGAGCAGGAATGATCACAGGAGCTATAGGACAAGAGGAATCATTACAGGAGCTACCCAACAACTCAAGAGACATGGAGATTGAATTAAAACAAATAGCCCCACAAGTTTCTCAACTTGCTTTGGACCACCTCTCAACTCAACATCATGATTTTCACAAATGGTGTTTTGCAGATTAACATCTAACTAACTTGGAGATTGTTTAATGGTGAAGGTAAAGATAGTATGAATAGATTGCAATTAAGCTAATTTCTTTCCTTGTTCCTATCAACAATGATTGTGATGAAAGACTCATCTTCATCGTCTTTAAGGAACTTTAAACCAGTAGTCCTCACTCCATTAGCTGTTTGGTGAGCTTCTGTATGAGCCTCATCTTCCATTCTGTGAAGCTTCTCCTCTGCATCCTGCAAGAACTTGAACCTTGGAGGTGGTGATGACCTTATGACTCTGCACAACTCTGCATCCGAGGATGATTCGAAGAGGGGGTTGAATGATTTGGAGCTACAGGTTGAGTCCAAAGGAGTGAAAAGAGAAGGGGAAGCAAGAGGGGTCAGAAATGGAGTCTCCACTGTGAAAAGTAAACCACTCAGGCTCCTACTTCTTGACCCTTTGCCATCTTCAGACTCCATATCCTCCTTGGTTTCTTCTACAATGGTGAAGAGGAATCTTGGAGGACCTGAGAGGTTGTGCAGCCTCATGAGCTCTGACTCAACTCCATTTCCATCCTCTCCAAAGGGTTTGAGCAGCAAGCCCTTGTTAGCTTCTGGGCCTTTGATTCTTACAGCAGAACACAGTTGTTGGGGATTGAAAGCTGATTGGGTCAGAGAAGATGGCCTCCTCCAACAGAACATGTAGAGCAACTCCATTGCTGGGCTGCTGCTGTAAGCACCTTCATCTTCATCTTCAACCTCTCTGTTGGAAAATCTCTTCTTCCACCAGAAGAGGTAGTAAAGCTCAGCCACCAGAGCCAACAAGAGACATCCAAAAACCACACTCAAACCAAGCCCCAAACTGCTCATAGACCTCATGCTTCAACACAACACTCCAAAATTGGCATCAGAAGATCAACTTCCACAGAACCAAACACCTCCCAATCCAGCACCTCTGCAGCAATATCCCATAAACCAGCACCTCTTCTAGAGTAACAAGAGAGCAAACAAAAAAGAAGAAAAGGTGGAGTGGATAGCTAAGGGACAGCTCCTGAACAGTTCCAATCTTGTCTGAGCAAGAACCCAGGTGTTGAACTTTTGACTACAACTTATAACAAACACCTCACCTGCATCTTGTCCTCTACAAAATGCCTAAAAACCCCATTATGGCCATCTGCTAAAAATGATCCAAAAACTCCCCTTTTTTGTGAGAAGTTACACTCTTGGCCCTTACCCACTAGTCACTGCTTCTACATTATCTATCAGATGATAAACTAAAAACCCAAAAATAAACCATCTAAACAATGGAAAAGTCGCAACCTTTCATCCAGAAACAGGATAGAGTTAAGGTTTTATCCAACCCAGAGACCACAAACAGACCAGACAGGAACCCAGTAGTGTAGTGTGCTGTGGAAATGAGTAACAACTGGACCCAATTAAAACAGGAGAGACGAGGCAAAAGCAAGTCTGAAATAAAATATGGGGAATAACCTCTGTAACTAATTTTCTACTGTACACTGTTAGACTGTCTACAGTGGGATCCCGGTCCAACCGGGTTGTTTTTTGGGGGAAATAGTGGATATTTGACCTGATTCGTGGGTCTAATTCAATTTCCGTTACAGTGGGAATAGACCGATTCGGTCTATTACGAGTCAAATGTAAAAAAAAGTGACAAGTAAAAACGATGGAAAGTACAACGCAAACCCGAGAAACACCAAAACCCGAGAACCAACAAAACACACAACCGACCAACCCGAGCGGATGAGAACTAGAGGTTGGCGAACCCGTTGTATGGGCGCCATTTCGGACATTCTCGAACAGACGCCAACCACTCATGCTTGTTGAAGGGGACGTTGACATTACTGTTACATGTACGGTTCGCCTCGGTGGCGATTGGACCGAGCTCATGTCGGGCCTGCAAGAACGCCAACTTCAAGCGCCTCACCCGGATGTTGTTCTTCTGCTAGTGATCTTTTATCTGCTTCTCGGACCGAGGAAATGGAGACGAAACCATGGATTTCCAATGGTCGTAGAGACGACGCCAATACTCTCTGATGGCGTCAGCGTGAAGCATCCACGCAACAACTAGTCGTCTCTCCTCCTCATCGGTCCAAGTAGGCGCCGTGAACGATTCTATGTTAGAGAAAATATAAAATTGAAGAAGAAAGGGTGTTGCCGATTCTGTTTTGGAGATAATATTTAAGAAGAAAGGGTGTTGCCAATTCTGTTTTCCGGTGGCTTTATATAGGAGAGGCGGAATCGGTAGGGTTTTATTTTAGAAATTGAAAAATCTTATCCAAGAAAAAGAATTGGTCAAACTTTAATGTGGCAGATTTGGTGCATGTGAAGAAGGGAAGAATCGGCCATACAAGACCAAAATAAAAGGTGGCATTTATTTCGAACATTGCGGGGTAGGTTTTCGAGTTAAACATGAAATGAACGTGTTCGAAACCGAGTATAATGATAGAAAACAAAAGAAATTGAACATGCTATTAGTTGTGGTTCATAGCTCGAAGCATGTCGAACATAAGAGCCTCGTGGGCCTTCTCGAGCAGGGTCCATTCAGATGTGTCGAGAGAAAATGCTTCAGCGTATTTCCTGTTCAATGACAACTGGTACTTCATAAGGCGGGATTTTGTGCGCTCGAACCTACCACGGCGGTGTTGTTCTTGCTCGATCATGTACATTGATGGTGGTGGACCTATATCAGCCTGGGAAACACCGTTTTCGTTCTCGGACTCCATTACTTTGGTTGCAGACTAATTTGGAATGAGGTTTTGTTGCCTTTTATAGATGAGGATGTGTTGCCTTTCATAGGAAACCGAATTGACCAAAAGGTAGCATTGGGAATGTAAATGGTTCATATTACGATAAAATAAGGTTGTCAAATACAGGTAAACGGAACGTCAAAAAAGCAGCAAAACATATTGTCCCGAAATGAAACAAAGAAATGGAAATACATTGAAATCAACTACAGAAATAAAATAAACAAATCGTTTACTAGTTCGCCTCAGTTTTAAACAAAGTCTAAATGTGTTCAATTAGATTTGCCTTAAGTTGATGGTGCATTGCTCGATCCTCGATCCGGCTTGTGTGGTTTCGGATGTAATTGTAACTTGGTAATGGCCCTCGATAGACGGGTATGATTGGTTCTTCGGATGGGAGTCGTTCAATATCTCCCTGATAGGTGTCGCGTTCATTGTTCACAATCATGTTGCGTATAATAACGCACGCCCGTATTATCATAGACAATTTCCTATCGTCCCTACCCCGAGCATGCCTACTGATCATATGAAAACTAGGTTGTAGGATCCTGAATCCCCTCTCCACATCCTTCCTTGCGGCCTCCTGTTTCTTTGCGTATAACATGTGCTTCGGTAGTTGTGGTGCAGGGATAAACTTTACAAATG